>CAWUFW010000391.1:600000-802500 GCA_963921515.1 Calotriton arnoldi
CTATGCCCCCCAGGAAGGCCGTGAGCAACGGAGCACCCGGAGCCCAACCCGGGTGCTTGCGAACAGACAACTCCGATGCACCCCCAGGAAGGCCGTGAGCAACGGTGCACCCGGAGCCCAACCCGGGTGCTCACGGACGAAGAGGGATGCGGAACCACGTAGCCCGCGTGAACATCCAGAAGGAGACACGGCCCAAACCTCCGACCCACAGCAACGAGGGTGGAGGAGTAAGCGAGCCATACTGAGCCCAGCCCCCGGCGCCCATTACCCTAGAGGCCGCCGGGGGAGGGCAGCCATGCACAGGAGAGTCCTGCAGTCCTCGGAGCCAGAGACAGCCCCCACTGCCAGCGAGCTGCTACGTACCCCAGGTACTGCCGCCCAGGCGAGCCCTCCAGACACGACGGTGTCCCTGAACACGTGGGGAAAAAAAGGGGCAGAAGACTCACCACGGACTCCAGGAACCAGCGCAGCCCAGCAGCACAGGAAACGGAGAACCGAAAGGAATCCAGGAAGCCAGGCGTCCCGATTCCAGCAGCTCCCACAATGGTCCAGAAGCACCCCCAGAGCCCAGCAAAGGAGGAAACAGGACAAGCAAGTAGCAGGTAAATGCCCAGCACCTCCCCCAGCGTTACCCGTCACGTCCACCGGCAGGAAACAAAACAGGGAGTGCTTTCTGTTGGCTATGTAGTTATAGCCCCTGGCAGGAGGGTGGGTGGAGCCTAAAAGCGTTTCCTGTTTTGTTTCCTGCGAGTGGAATATACCTCATTAGTGATAACTGGGTCGAGGACGAGGGACGTAGAGGTACTGAACATTGCCAGCTGCACTTTAGTTTTTATTATTCATAACTTTTTTGCTGTTTTTAGAGAGTTGCACGGCCACATTTTTAAAACCGGCTGAAGTTCATTTTACTCAATTTTAAAAACTACCTGGGGTTTAGCTTTTGGGGAGAGGTGTTATGTAGAAGGTAATTGATTTTAAGTTCCCACAGTAGTGATGGACCCAAATGCTCCATCTGTTCAATTCTAGGCGCCAACTTGGAGGGAGAAATCTAGTGTGCCATTCTCAGACATCCTTGGGTCAGTGGACGAGTCTTCAAGACAAGCCATTCTCATCTGGTCGAGATTTTAGTGAGACCAAATATTTCATGCCGGTTGTGCATGAACATGGCAAAGGCACACCTAAAGCAAGCCTCTCTGCAACCATGTTGCGCAGCGCTTGAACATGCTGCTCAAGTGGCTGTGTGTAAGCATGATTTAAAGCAAAATATTATTGCTGTATTACAACAGCACGTTTATCTGTCATCTAGATTATGAAAGCATATGATGCTGAAGAATGAAAACATATACCATACAAATTTCACCTGGCTAACCAAATATCAAAGTCAATCTAATAAGTTTCTTAGAAAGATTTCATTGGGGACATTGCTTGACATGCCAATCAATGTTAGTTCAGATGTTAAAACTGTTTTGCAGTAAGAGATTTGATTCTTGAGTGGAACCATCATAATTTTTGTCTGACAGAACCTAACTGATGACTGTGTTCCAGTCTGACAATTATATGACTTTTTATCCTAACGCGCTTATAAAAGAGGAGGTGGTCTTGTCATTATATTAAAGAAGATTTACAGGTTATATTGCTAAATGCAAGCCAAACTTCAATTAAGATTACAATATCTTCCACTCAACTGCAGACAATTATACTCAATACAACATCATAGTTTCTGCTTGTAAAAGTCTTCTACACCCCTCTACATGGTTCGCTGATTTGTTATGATGCTGCATTTTTTTACTGTTTTACGTATCAAACTATTTTAGATGTCTTACCATCGTACAATGGCAGCTACTTTTACTGTTTTTGTATCCCCTTTTAAGCATGCAATATGCTTCCAATAAAAACAAAATATTTTTTGATTGCTACTAAACATATTGCACAATTCTTCTCACCGTGCTACAAAGTAGTGTTACAGAAATTGTTGTTGCAGAATATAAAATTGTATGATTATACTTGCACTAATTGCGATGCTGTGTCATGTTAATCACTAAGTCTCAGTAAAAAGATGTTTAAAAACAAACTGCGGAAAATTATACTAGTGTACCACCTCCTTTACCACAGATGGAACATTATATATAATCTATTAGTGGATGTTTTATCGGAAATTGCAATAGAAAAGGGGACAACAATACTTATAAGAGATCTAAATATTAATTTGGATCAACTGGCTTAACTGTGTGATAACCTGAATATGTTTGCCATCTGAAATCTCAAAAGAGATACCTCCCACCGCACGCACAAGAATGGCCATACTCTTGATCTAATATGTGCGGAGTCCCTTCTTCCTATGACTGAAAGTTCTTTTCTACTAATTTGGACGGATCACTTTGCAATTCCATTCAATTGGCATACAGAAAGTAAAAGTAATTTTAGCAAAACACCAAAATAGACCATTTGTGTTTGAAATTGGAAAAACATATTAGCCAATTATTTATCCCAAGCCAGTTGTTCAGTTAATAGCGCCTCTGACTATGATTCACAAGCTACTCTGGATGAGTACTCGAATTCCCTAACATAAGGCTATTGAGGTGGCTGTTCCTTTGGTTAAGAAGCAGGCAAATAAAAACAAACACAATAATCAATGGTTTATACTGAAATTAAATACTATGTGGCGAAATTTAAGGAACTTGGATCACCTCTGGCATAAAAGTTTTAGTCAGGAAACAAAATTCGACAGATTATCAATCGTAGTCATAAAGCTCCAATCAAAATATCCAAGACTACATATTATACAAACTGGATTTTCTCTGTTCCAAACAGATCAGTTGCAATCTTCTCCACCTTGAATGAACCTATGTCATGTGGCTCAGTTAGGCCCAGGGAGAAACACAGCCATTTTAACATGTACACGTTTCCTAAGTTGCCTTCTTTTTCACACGATGACTTTTGACACACATTTGCTTGTGTGACAGTGCAGGATTAGTTTCCCCGAAACTACGCTGCTTACAAATTCCACTTCGTAAGAACACTATCCCAACACTTTGAACATCCGATAGCAGGTCTGAACATACATTATGCAAATGTGGTTGTTTGTTATTCGTCCATGAGGCGACGCAGCTATAAAAAGATCATAAACAATGGTAGCCTGACTAAAGTCTCAGGAGCAAGGATGTTTTTTTTTTTTTTATAAATAAACAAACATTTCCAGGTTGGGGCAGAGAAGCACTAGCTGTCATCGAGAGGTCACTACATGCTGAAAACTCACCCGAGCTGCTTGCTGAACCCTCTGCGAGGAGGAATGTCCAACTTGTGACCAAGACGGGGACCTACATACTTTCCATACAGGTTATGGGGGTTGGATCATCCAATAGGGGATTCTTGGCAGAACACACACAACCTAGGTGTCTAGGTTAGGGAACACCTCATAGGAGTATGCTATATACTGTTTTATACGTTTGCATATATACATTGTTTTAGCAAGATGGTGGAACTATTCTTTTTGTTCACTGTCCATATACTTCAGTTTGGCTGGAATTTACTACTGCTCAATGCAGTATAAATGGCCAGCCTGTTGTAATTTGGCAGCACTTAAGTTAAGCATTGGCTAAAGACAGCCTGTATTCAGAGGCTAAATTGTCCACTTTGTGGAATCCATTTTGTATTTCTGTCAGCCATTTTGGCTGCCATGTGCTACCATGTGCTCGCCATGTGCTCTGTCCTACCTTCCTGTTAACTGCTCTTGAAATCTGCCTAGAGACAAGTTAACTTTAGTTCCTCTTGCTTTGCACATGCTCAGTTGAGCTTGCAGCTGTTTCAAGTTTATAAATGTCAGGATGTGTCTACTAAAAGTAGATACTATTATCTCTACCCACTTGTCGACTGTGCATTCTCTGTATGACCTTATATGTACCTACAACCAGCATTTGTGTTTGTACCGCCTTCATTTGAGCCCCTGTGTGGGTATAAAAGGACCAGGATCCTTCCATTCAGTGTGCTACTTCATGCATTACTGAAGGGTGATGTGTGAATGTTAGCTCCACCTTATAAGGTTTAATAAACTCTGTCTTTTATATTTCAGTTTCTGTGCCAACTTCTTCCTAAGTGTCTGAGGACTCTGTGCAGAGAAGGGAGAACCCCTAAGCACTGGTAGGCCTTGCTGAGGCTCACTACAACAAATTGGCGCTTCCAACGTGGGACTCATCAGTGACTCGGATGCCCGAAGGACTGGTCGAGATGAAGGATTGGAATCTCGCTCTTGGACCGCGATCGCTGCCTGAGGAGACCTGAGTCTTGGCACCCATGGCGTTTTCCTTTCTTTCTGATCTGACCAGCCGGCGGCGCCGGTCCTTGACTGAGATCTCTTCTGTTGATTTGCCGTGCAGTGACCATTTGGTCAATTTGAGAACTTGGCAGTTGGAACCTGGACACCATTTGATTGGTAAGAGCCGTTTTGCGGCACTTGCTGTTGGTTTGATGCCTTTGATTGGTAAGGTAGTTTTAGTAACACTTACTGTGGCTTTGTTTGTATGATTGGCCAATTTTGGAATTTGTTTTGTAAGTTATATATGCATTGCAATTCATATAGGCAGGTAATGAGGAGATTTTTCTCTATTTGAAATTGTTTGAACAGCGCAACGTACAAAGAGTACCTTAAGCGCTACTTTGATTATAATACTGCATATTCTGCACTATTTTTGGCATGCCTGTTTCCAGTACACTTCGCAGAAAGTGTTGCTGTTTTGGAGGTACCGATATGGATTTAGTAAGTACTTAGTTGACTCCCCTCAGAGGGGATACCTAAATAGGTTTAGGTATAGTAAAAGATATTTCTTCCTTGGTGACTAAGTACCCCATGGAACTAAATATGTACATAAAACGGATCCGGATCTGCGCACTTAGTAACATTCATAAGTGGTGATATGCAGAGCGCTTTTTGAGTGTTCTACCAGCCAAAACTGGCGAATTTGGCGTATTTCAGCTTTTTGACCATGGAACAGTTTTTTTGGGCTACTTTTGAGAGCTCTTCTTGTAAATATGACTTACAATTAGTATTTACAAATAGGTTGGTCTTGCGTACACTTTGTAAGCTGTCCTTGATTTGTGGGTTCAATGTGTGTTTAAATGTCTATGTGGGGTTTTTCGTTTGACATTGGTAATACTTGTGTGAGTACTCTGTGTACGAATGGCTGGCTTTAAGCGCGCTGTGTTGTGTCCTTCTGTAACTGTCTGAATGAGCTCAATGAGTTTGTTTATGTTTTTTTGCTGTCATTATTCTGTTATGCAAAATGTCATTTAGTTACTTACATATTAAATAAAAATCCAGAAATAAATTATGTAACATATGCTAAACAGCTGCATGTTACTATTAAATTGACAGAGTAAGACACTATACATGTGTGCAAATTGCCACAATGCTAAACATAAAATTAGAATTCGTATTCAATAGGATTAAAATAGGCCTCATACAGAGAGGTAGAAAAACGAAATTGTGTGTTTTGTAATCAATAGACTTAAATACACAATGTTACAGCCTTTTCTTTAAACATTGTATTAGACATTAAAAGGCATGCACATCATATGAGTGAATTTGGTCGTTGCTGAACTAAATATACATTATAGAAAGATAGATTTGACTGCATTGAAATGCCTCAGTTTTTAAATAGACTGTGACATGCTTTTCTCTCAGCACCCGAGAAAAAAGCTTTCCGACAGCTGTGTTTAAACTGGTTAACTGAAAGAAACCGTTTGACACAGCAAATGGGGATTAACTCTGTCAGGGTATTTCAAATAATAAAGGGGTTTTTTCCTGAGAAAGGCGTGAAAATTCGACGCCTGCTGACACACAACAGCTGCATAAATAGCATATGGCTATTCCTGCTCACGACCACAGACAGGAATGCTGCGTCAGCGATATTTTAAGTCAGTGTAGGTATACAGGCCTGCATTATTTTAAAAGTTTCAAAACACCAGTTTCATTATTTTGGATAACAGAGAACAAAATTGAAAGTAGGGATTTCCTTTCTTAATGCCTTCTTTACATAAGTATATCTATGGTTCCGATGTTAAATGATAACTGTCCATTAAAAGTGGCGCAGACTTTTCCTGTTTCAAGTAAGGCTTCTGTGCTTAGGGTTATGAATGAATGTGTTTAAATATGATAGGCTACGAATGAAGCTTGCTTTTCCAATGTGGAATCAAAATGGTTGGTTTTATTGATAAAAAATAAAATTTAATTATATGGAAAAAAATATATTGCTAAAAATAAATGCTTTAAATTCGTTTTTTCATCTTTATAAAGCCTAATCATCATACTGTGAATTCCTAGCATCAAAGTTGAATTTAAGCAGTGCTGTACCGCAATAAGAAGGGAACTTAAATGTGAAATGTCACTTTACCCAGCCGTACAAAACTTGTTTTTAAAAGGGTATATCTTATGCATTTCTGATTTCCCATTCCTGGGCTATCTAGAGAACACTCTGGGGGTTCCTATTATGCAAAAATATTGTAGGATATTCATTTTTAAGTGCCCCTACCACCAAAGTCGAAATTGAGCTAAAATTCACAATTTTACAAGCAGTTCTACCACTCAAGGCAGTTTTAACGTGCTCTTAGGCTTCAATAAAAGTATATATATGCAAGTATAAAATAAACAGCTGCCTCTGCATTACTAGATTGCACACCACTGTACATAACTGAGAATAAGTATAGGACTGCTTTTCGCTGTGATTCTCCAGAGTTGCTTTGCAATACAAAACCGCATGGCAAGCCTTGCACACAAAAATGAGCAGCTGCTGAACGGGTCAAAGGTCGGAGTTCTGTATTTAGCTACTTAGCAGGCTGAAGGGTAATGTTTGCTTGGATACTTCGACCTTCGAAAGATTTTTGAAAGACGAGATGATAGCGGAAAGAGAAGCTTTGCTTCCTATTTTTGGCAAACACACGTTTTGCGCAGTCCTATGCCACGAAAGGAAGACAACCCTCAGTTGAACATTGATCTGCCATTTATATAAAATAATGGTTTTAGTTTAAAGAATACTGTGTAGGGGCTACGATAAGGAGGAAATGGATTTTAGTTTGCATTCATGCGCCCTCATGTTAATCTAGTACAATTGCTGTAGAAATTGGTTTAAAGTTAACTCAATTTGCATTATGTTAGACTGAATCAGAGAATAGCCACTTTCTAAGATATCTCCTACAAGTTTGTTTGTGCCCAGTTGCTACAAATAGGGGTTGAAAGTGTTGACAGAAGTAAAACCTGTTTCAGGTTTTCCTACTGTCAAAATGGGGGAAGGAGGCTAGCTCCTCTACAAATTAAGAGTAGGCAAAATTATGTTTTCTCTCTTCTTTTTCTCACTTTTTTTTTAGTCTGTCTAAAGCTGTCTAGGAAATGGCCATGTGACAGTTAAGGCACTTTGCATTGTTCATAAGGCGGCACACAAAATGGGGCCTAAACCATTACAGAGAATGTTTACTTGGTACTCCCCAGCTAGAAGTCTTCGTTCCTTGGCAGCCCACCTAGTATGTACCCCACGAGTCAAGAAAACCCGACTAGGAGGTAGATCATTTGGCTATGCAGCCGCAAGGTTATGGAATGAACTACCAAGTGAACTCAGACAGACTGATGACTTACTGCAGTTTAGAAAAAAGCTAAAAACCAGGCTCTTTCCAAAAGAATAGCCGAGAGATTGGCGCATGATGATTCATAGTTTTATAGCTGCACAGTGATTTAGGTAATCCCAGCGCCAGGATGCCCGTTGGGTGACAGCTGCGCTATATAAATGCTACTTACAATTACAATTACAATTGGCTATTCTGTAATACTGTTTTAAAATTGTTAGAATTAATAAAAAGATGAAACACATAAGCTATGTTACTGCCCATCCTGTATGAAAGAATGAGTAGAACAGATTGATGTTCCCTTATTTGATCTTTAAGGAAAATTGTATAGTGGGGGTTTCTGTTCAAAAATCTCAGGTGGCAACACTATTATTGTTTATGTTATTCTCATGTTCTATACAGTTTTGCAAGGGCATTGCTAGTCTTTTATTAGCTAGTCTCTGTAAATAAGCTGACAGCCCTTATTAGAGCTGGAGATAGGTTTTTTTCCTTTTGAAAATGATGTTGCATAGTCCAGATCGTGAAAAGTACAATGCAGGAAAGACGCTCATGTGATCCTTAGCAAACATTTTGAAGGAAAATATTGTTTTATAGGAGTTTGTTTGTCATAACATGTTCTGCTGGAGAAAAAGTACCCACTATGTTGAAGTTTAGTTCTTTTTGCAATAAGAATCCCTGTTAAATTAGCAGTTTTAGATTTTCCTGCTGCACCTATAACATGAGAGCATGGTCCTAAGCATAACATGTAAGAGAAATTATTTTACAAGTGTCTGCAGTCCTGTACAAGTAATGTAAAATCTATGAGTAAAAGTGTAGAACATTTCCTTTTTCTTGAGGATTCTTCAGATTGGTAATATAGGAATACACCAATGTAAGTATTTGGAGTATGTCTGTATTGTTTTTCTCTTTTCCTCAGAATTTAGTAAATGAACAGACTTCCTTGGCTGTTTGGGATTGGGTGATGTATTACTCTTGTCAGTTCACCAAAACGTTCCTTTTATACTTGCCAATAGGTCCAGGGTTTTCTACTCTCAGATAGATGAAGTGGTTCTTGGGTGCCTTGCTAATGTATGGGGCGCCCCAAGACTAAGGAAGTATTCTGAGACTATCCTCTCTGTTGTTAGATTATTTCTGTGCCTTGTCTAAAGACCTCTTGTTCTGTCCACCAATAGATATTTGCTGCCTTACAACCATTGCCAGAGGGGCCCGGACATCAGATCCAGCCTGGGGAGTCAGCGCCACTGCAGCTTGAAGCCAAAGTGAAGGTAACCAGCACAGGCGTTGCTGGCAACTAGGACCTCAGTGAAGGCGGAAGCACTGGGACGTGAAGTGTGTACCCCTGCCACTGTCTTGGGCGAAAGACGGGGTCACAAATCAGGATGAAGAAATCTTTCTGTGGATCCAGTTTTTGATGCCGCCCAGCTGAGAGAGTCACAGACCGATAAGGACGGCAAGGAGGCTTTTGCTTGAGGTGACCCCTTTGAAACAAGGGTTGCTTCAGGCCTCTTAATCCTGGTCCCAAAGTGAATGCAAGTCTACGCCTTTGTTTGTTGATCAAGAGATGCCCGAGCACATTGGGTACAATTTGTGGCCCCAACAAAAGAGCAGTGCGCCAGAAGTGCAAATACAGGAGTTAGGGAAGGACTTGAGTTTAGGGTACAGGTGCTATGCCCTTGGTGCCTGTTAGATTAAAGTGAAGAAAACTGGTGCACTGCCTGAGACACTGGATAGGATCATTGAGGGTATTTGCCCTGGGGGGTGATTGCCCTATCCTGAAAGAAAGACTTTTTCTTCTCCGTGATTCTTGAGTTGCGAGTTGTGCAGCTCCACCGTGGGAACAACAAGAGCCTGCCTGTGAGGCTCAAAGCGGACACAGGGAGAAGACTCCCCTCTGGCTGGTTGGTTCAAGGACTTTTTTGTTGTTGTTAGTAATGTACCCCTTTGGTCGTCCCATTTTTTGGGAGGAGCAGCCCTTTGCGGCTCCTTGTCCTAATTCCTATGGCCCTGTGTGGTCCTCCTGGTCCCCCGGAGCCACAATTGTTTTTGTAATAATATGTCTGATTGCTTTAATATTTTTTAAGAGTAATGTTTATTCTGCACGAGAAAAGTTCATCTGAGCATGTTACTTTACTCTTTCCTTAAGTATATTAATTGATAATTTAGCCCTCATAAGAAATACTGGAAAAGTCTATTGAAAATGTTTTTATTAAGTATGTGCTGTTGGCTATTAATTGAAATAGATAGTCACTGAAATACATCAGAGCCCTGAAACTTAGAATTAGACTAGATGATTTTGGACTCTTGTTTCTGCTTGGAGCTGGAAGCTACTGACTATCCTGTGTGTAATGATTAATACTTTTTACATGCTGTGTATGTATCCAATGTGGTCCAATGCTTTGCTCCATTTGCATCTCTGCTTGTATACCTGGGAAGAGGAACGTTGCTGAAACAAAGGCCCAACAAATGTTGAATAAAGAGGTGGCCGAAATAATGTTAATAGATGTACGGGATGAATATTTAGATTACCCCAGATAAACGAATGTCTTCAGCCAATGCTGAAAGGGCCGTCTGTTGTAATTTGGCAGCACTTAAGTTAAGCATTGGCTAAAGACAGCCTGTATTCAGAGGCTAAATTGTCCGCTTTGTGGAATCCATTTTGTATTTCTGTCAGCCATTTTGGCTGCCATGTGCTACCATGTGCTCGCCATGTGCTCTGTCCTACCTTCCTGTTAACTGCTCTTGAAATCTGCCTAGAGACAAGTTAACTTTAGTTCCTCTTGCTTTGCACATGCTCAGTTGAGCTTGCAGCTGTTTCAAGTTTATAAATGTCAGGATGTGTCTACTAAAAGTAGAAACTATTATCTCCACCCACTTGTCGACTGTGCATTCTCTGTATGACCTTATATGTACCTACAACCAGCATTTGTGTTTGTACCGCCTTCATTTGAGCCCCTGTGTGGGTATAAAAGGACCAGGATCCTTCCATTCAGTGTGCTACTTCATGCATTACTGAAGGGTGATGTGTGAATGTTAGCTCCACCTTATAAGGTTTAATAAACTCTGTCTTTTATATTTCAGTTTCTGTGCCAACTTCTTCCTAAGTGTCTGAGGACTCTGTGCAGAGAAGGGAGAACCCCTAAGCACTGGTAGGCCTTGCTGAGGCTCACTACAACAAGCCAACCCGGGGTTTGGTTGCTTGCTGCAAACAAACAGCAGTGAGTCTGTTTTTGTGTAACGTTACGTAGGAGGCGGGGAAGGTATCCACCACATACATTGACAGAGGCACAGTGTCTATTCCACCACGTCAATCAACTTGCGAAAAAATGGACACACATATCCAATGGTTGTTGAAAATCTGCCTTAATTGCCAAAATCAGTGGTTTAGGAAAAGGCATCCCTAAAACCCGGGGGTTCTTTTATGGGGCTGAGTCCATAACCAGCTTTCTACAACAGGCTCATTTTGCAACAGCAGATGTTAGCCCTCTATATACAACAAAGAAGACATAAAAGGAGAAAAAATAGAAGAGACATCTTTTAAATTTACAAGAGTGACCAAACCCAACAATTTGAGGTTGAATACAAGAGAAATCTTCAAAGAATCCTATGTGTCCTTATTTCAGGAAAGAATAAGAAATGGTCTATCAACTAGTTCCCAAATCCCATCAAAGATAATTGCATGCACCATACAGTTTAGACAAGGCTTATTACACCTATCCACAGACCTAACAAGTGGCCACCAGGGGGCAGACAAAAAAACAAAATATTCTCCTGCACCAGTTTTTCTTCCCAGAAGTACATGCGGAGACAGCAAGATTCAATGAATTGGGGAGAGTCGCAATAGACTGTTGAAACTATCCAGCAGAGAACATCATCCCATTTTAATCATTCTGGATTATGCCTTCTGTTGCCCTGAGGCTCTCCAACTAAGGGGTATAAGCAACTGCCCATCTTTATGCGTTCCTTTCTTTACTAGTGTCGATTTGGTGTCAGAATGAATAACTGATCAAGGTAATAATTTAATGTCTCAGCCGTGTAACCAACTACCAGCTGTTACCCAGTCAGCAAATTAACAATGTTGCTTACCATCCACAAACTGACAAGGCGGGTGAGCTTTAAAATAAGCAGATGATACGATATGTCACAGGGCCTGATGCCAAAAATTAGAGCAAGATACTCCAACTATTCTTCTTCAAAGTGCAAAGTACATCCTAAGTTCCCTCTGGCTACGAACGGGTCATAAAGTTTATTGGTCAAGAACCTTGGCCCATTCTAGAAACAGCTAATGAGGAATGAGAAGAGGAAACTGAGCCAGCCTCTTTGTGGAGCCTGTCTTGGCTGTGAAATATAGATTGCATATTGTAAAATAGATGGCTACTGATAATCTAGCCCAGTCTCAGTTAACTAGAGTGAAAAAACTAAATCCCAGAGACAACATTTTGGTCTTCCTTCCCACTTTAGAAAATCGACTATTGGTGCAGTGTACTACACCACATTCATGACCTAAATAAAACCTGACTCTGCTTGCCAGGTACGGACTGCAACACAAATCAGCTTTACAAATAATTTTCCTGTCACACCTCCATGTTCATGGTTTGTTGAACTTTCAGCGGACAGTGACAAGAAAAGAGACTGTCACCCATTTAATACACCAAATAGGAAACAACATCTCAAATCTACTTGAAAAAAAACACAGATTATCTAACACAAAACAGAGGCCACTACTTGAATCAGATTCAGAGTCTATACAGACATAATCCCAGAGTGACTGGTCCTCCCCCATGAATATCAGTTGTTACCTCGCCAATGATTACATATGCAGTTGTTACTTCGGGGTTATACATCAAGAGTGTAAAGCTATGTGGTCCGTTATAATTTATTTAAGTTAAAAATAAAACATTACATTTTAAATTAATTTTAATTATTTAGTATTAAATTGTTTTTAATACCAGTTAATGCATTAACTTTATATGATTTAATTTTGATTTAAAATATATATATATCTTTATATATCCCTCTTCCTTCTCGCGCCAGCAGCCGCAAGTGCGCCTGATCGAAGGGCAATTCGTACATGTGGACTCAGCGTCTGCGCATACTCATTACTTCCATACTCCCAGACTTGAATACACAAGGTGACGACGCTTCCTTGAAAAGCCACTTAGCGTTTATTCTATAAAGTGCTCGTGCTCAAACTCCTGCTACCCTAATGCGTTTTGGCTGATACATAGCCTTGTTCACAACAACTACTGCAGGTCTTTTGCAGTACCCTCCAAGATCTGGACCATGTCAGAGAGATTCCACTGTGGCTGCGCCAACTGGAACTTCAGGTCCCTCTGCAGAGCCTGCATATGCCACCTGGCGTGTGTGACCAGCAGGATGCAGGAGGCCATGAGGCCCAGTAGCCTCAGTCAGTCTCACCGAAATCCAGGATAGAGGCTGAATCATCGCTATCATAGCCTGAATATCCTGGACTCATGCTCGGGAGGATAAGTTCGAAACTGCAGTGTGTCCAAAACAGCTCCGATGAAAGGGAGCATCTGAGAGGGAGCCAGGTGTGACTTTGGCACATTGATAGTGAACCCAGCGAATGCAGGAGGTCCACTGTAGCATGGAGGTGGGAGACGACAGTCTGGGGCAAGCCCGCCTTCAACAGCCAGTTGTCGAGATAGGGGAAGAGTGACACCCCTGATCTCCACAGATGAGCTGCAACCACCGTCATCACTTTTGTAAACACATGAGGGGGGCTGGTAAGGCCAAAAGGGAGCATGGTAACTGAAAGTGCTCGTGGTCTACTGTGAACCACAGATAATGCCAGTAGGCAAGCAGGACGGGGATATGGAAATAAGCACCCTGCAAGTGCAACGCTACCATCCAGTCTTCTGGATCCAGGGCAGACAAGACCTGAGCCAGCATGAGCATCTTGAATTTCTCCCTTTTGAGGAAGGGGTTGAGGGCTCGGAGGCCTAACACAGGACAACGGCCCTTGTCCTTTTTGGGGACCAGAAAGTAGGGGGAATAACAACCACAGACTACTTCTGGCCTCAGAAGCCTCTCTATGGCTCCCTTGGTCAAGAGAACCATGATTTCCTCGCAGAGCAAAGACAAATAATCCTCCCTCAGCAGGTCGTAAGATGGAGGCATGGAGGGAGGGATGGTCTAGAAGGAGAGGGAGTAACCCCTTCAGACGATCTGTAGAACCCATCTGTCCGATGTTATGGACTGCCAGTGGTGGAGGTAATGGCGGATCCTGCCACCAACTGGACATCCATGATCTAAAAGGGCAAGATTTGGCAAGTTTGGAGGCTGCAGCTGCCGGGGTGGTGCTGGCAGGACCAGACCGCTGGCTACACGACCCACAAGGCCAGTAGGAACCACGCCCTCGTCCATGCAGAGGCTGGGAAGATTGTGCAGCTCAATGGCTGGGATAGGGTTGGCGCGGGTGAAAACCCCTTCCGTAGCTATGAAACAAGCGAAAGGCAGAATGGGGGTGACGTGGGGCAGCCGAGAGGCCCAAGGACTTGGCCGTAGCCCACGAGTCCTTAAAGCGCTCCAGCGCCGAGTCTGCCTAGTCTCCAAAGAGACAAGTGCCATAGAAGGGCATGTCCATAAGGGAAGCTCGGACATCTCCCGAGAAGCCAGTCGTGTTCAGCGAGGCGTGTCGCCTCAGCGACACGAGGAGCAAACTGCTGCACCAAACGAGTCGGTCATGTCCACACCACAATGGATTGCGACCTTTGCTGCGTCTATCCCGCCTAAAACGGCTTGGTAGAGGACGGCCTGTGCCTCCTCCTGGCCCTGCGGTAGTACTTGCGCAACTGTATCCCACAGCGTGTGGGGAAAAGCAGTTCAATAGGCAGGCGGTGTTAACAGACTGCAATGCCAGGCTGGCGGAAGAATTTTTTTTCTTCCCAAGTAGTGCAGCCTCTTGGATTCCCTGTTCGGGGGTGCGGTCGGGAATGTGCCCAGGGATGTGGAATCTTGGACCACCAAGCTCTCTGGGGTAGGCTGTTAGGTGAGGACGTTTGGGTCCCTAAGAGCGGGGCAGTGGCAATGGGCAATCGTCCTAATCACTGGAGCCCCTGTGCTGGGTTTGGAACAGGTTCCCAAAAGGATGTCGGTTAGAGCCTCATTGAATGGGAGTAGGGGTTCTGAGGAGGAGACTCCCGGTTGCAGCACCTCAGTCAAGAGATTAGTCTAGACAGCCACCGAGGACAGCTGAAGGTCAAGGATCTCAGCCGCTCTCCGCTCCACTATAGCATAAAAAGCTCCCTCTTCCGTAGCCACGGTAGGGGGGAAAAAGCATGCTCAGATCTGGAGAGCTATCCAGTTGGCTGGCATCACCCAGTTCCTCACACAAGTCCATTTGGGGCTCATATGGCTGGTATTAAAGAGGGTCCAGAGACCCCTCCCACTCCTCCCCGAGGCCTAGCCCATAGGAGTAGTGCTCAGAATCCAATCTAGGACCTGAAGGTCCTGCTGGTGTCGGCTACGGCGATGGTCGACGTGGTTCCGGCTCAGTGTTGGATTCGGGGATGATAATGGGGCTGTTGCTGGCGGCACCGGGAACATCAGCATCGGTACCAGTGTCAGGGAAGGTCGAAGTGGTGCGACCAGCACCGATCTGGATCCATTATCGGATCCATGGGGTCCCACGGGGGCCGGAGCCACTGGCATGGAATCGGATGGGGCCCCCCTGACCAAAAGCGTCCTCGCCGGAGTCGGGCTGCCCAAATATGAGACACAGGGTCTCATAAAACTCCAAGTTGGGCGGGGGCTACTCCAGCTCCTGGATATTCAGGGAAGGGAAGAGCAGACCCAGGCACAAGCTTCGAAGAACCAGGCCTCGGATGCCGATGCTCCTTCGTTGCGTTGGCCAACAGAAGAGGAGAAGTTGAAGAGCGCTTCGACTTCTTACTCTTCTTCTTGTGCCTCTTACCTGAATGTCCCAACAATCTCGAATGGGATGAAGAGGACTTCAAACTCCGTGAACGATCCCGGGACCTTCCTCTCTGGAAACTCTGGAAACTCGACTTCTGCGGAGTTGTGTGCCGGGCCGCTAGCAGTTTCAGGGCCCGCTCCCTCAAAGCATTCAGCACCATGGACCCGCAATCGGAGCATGGCTTGGTGTCGTGGTCGCCCTCCAGGCACCAAAGACAGACAAGGTGCGGATCCGTCACCGCCATCGCCCGCTGACAGGCTCCGCAGGTATTAAAGCCTGTCCTGCGTGATGACATCCTTGACACACCAGGAGAAAACCTCAAAAAACAGTTGACAAAATGTCGCAAAATTCCTATTAAAAAAAAACCAGAGGGATAGGTCTTTTCCAGATCAGCGATGGCAGACGTAGAAAGAAAATAACTGACGCCAGAGCGCCTAGGGGCGTTGATATAGGTACCACGCCTTCACTTCAGCATGGACGACGCCAATGAAAGACGTGGAGGCGATTGCGCCACCTACATCCTCGCAGGGATCCTGCTCATAAAATCTTCCAGATCCAGTCTGGTCCCTGGGAAATTCAAAGGTAAGGAATCTGCGCTAGAAGTCTCTATCAGATAAATAATTTTACAAATCATTACCTTATCATATTCATTTTTAATTTAATATTACAGTTTCAAGTGCCCTAATCTAAAAAATATATGTGCATACACACACACACACACACACACACACACGCAAAGCAGACGCGCACACACATAAATATAGAACAAGTTATTTACCTTTGGTTTCTGGTGGATAATATAACTATAGATTCCTCACCTTGTAAATACCTCCAAGCGCCAGAATGATCTGGAGATTTTTATCAGCATTTCCCTCGTGCACCGGTAGGTGGCATTGTGAGGCTCCGTATCAGGTTCGTCCCACCCCGGAAGTGAAATCAGTGCCACCATATAACTCCTACCTTTGCGCATTGACTTCGCTTGCTTTCTGATATATGTCTGCGTGGTTGGACATGGAGCCCTTAGGAACAGATTGTGTGAGTGTGCAGATTTTTAACTTGGAATCTTTTTACTAAGGACCAGAGGAGTCCATTAAATAGAATGGGCAATAGGGTGGGTCGATAAGGAATCAGCAGTTAAACAGATTATCCACCAGAGTATTACTGAAGGTAAGTAACTTGTTCTTCTGATTAATACTTTTAACCGCAAATTCCTCACCTTGTGAATAGATACCAAAGCAGTACCACCCCAGTTGGTAGGTCCATGGAATGGTTCAGACAAGAAAGTCCTGCAGGACCAATGGGTGTAATGTCCCTTTCGCCGGACCTGGCTATCCAGGCAGTAGTGCTTTGTAAACATGTGGACTTATGCCCATGAAGCAGCCTGGCAGATGTCCAAAACATGCATTCCGCACATCAGTGCAGTGGTAGCAGCTTTGGGTCTGGTGGAATAATACAGAAGGCCTTCCAGAAGCTGATGTTGGACAGACTATAGCAGATCTTTAATTACAGCACAATCCATCTGGAGGTGGTTCGCTTTGGCACTGCTCTTCCCTTCCTCGCCTCATAGAAACTCACAATGAGCTAACTGTCCACTCAGCAACCATTAGTGCGCTCAATGTAGAAATTTTCGGGTCCAGGCAATGGAGTCTCTCTTCCTCCTTGGACGGGTGGGGAGGAGCAAAGAATGTCAGCAGGGAATGGACGGCCCAATGTGGGAAGGTATCATAACCTTTTGAGAGAAACACTGCCTTGGTGTTTAGCAGCAATCTGTCCGGGAAGAAGGTGGTGTACGGTTGCTGGACATAAAGTGCTTACTCATTCAACTAACTGACATGATCACTAACAGGGATACTGTTTATAAGGTGAGCAATGTTAGAGGGCAACTGCGCATTGGTTCAAATATTGTTCACATCAACAGTTAGAACCAAATTGAGGTCCCACTGGGGCATTGCAATGGGTTATGGCTGGAACATATGAACCGGCCCATTCAAAAACAAGTATCACAGCAGGTGTCTTAAACAAAGATGGCTGATCAGACAACCATAGAAAGACCGATAAGGCTGACAAATAACCTTTAACTGTTGCCATAGCAAGGCCTTGGTGGGCTAGAGAAAAACAGAAACAAAGAACATCGGATAACTGGGTATGTAAGGGTTGGATGTGCTGAGAAGAACACCAAGCAACCAACCTCTGCCAGTGTCCTGCATCGATAGTTTTAGTAGAGGGACAACTGGCTGCTCAAATCACATCCACAACTTCGGAAGGGATATTGAAGTTGTCAATTGTCGCTACTCAATCTCCAAGCATGGAGGTGTAAGCTGTGTCGGCTTGGGTGTAGTACCCTGCCCTGTTGTTGTGACAGGAAATCATCCTGAAGAGGCAGCTGATTTTAAAGACAGATGCTCATGGCCAGAAGTTAGGGTACCAACACTCCTGGCCCAACCTGGAGCCGCTAGGATCACTTGAGCCCAGCTGATCTTTTTCAGAACTTTGAGCAGGAGAGGTAGAGACAGGGTGTCCTGAACTCCAATCCAGGCTAAAGGTGTCTCCGAGACAGAACTGCCTTTGGAACTCTAACATGCAAAAGTATGGACACTGCACATTCTCAGCGCCATTCCTGATGCACTAGGCAACGTGCTGCGGTTGTCCACCCAGGCATTTAAAGATCCTGTCAGGTGTTGTACGAGCAGGGAAATGCCCTTAAGACTCAGCTACTTCCAGAGGCGCAGAGCAATCTGGCGCAAGAGCCACTATTCCACCCTGCCTTGCTTTTTGGAGTACTACATGGGCAGTGTTGTCTGTGAGAACCTGCACCCTTTCCCACTTGATGGGTGGCAGGGAGGCTTTTAGTGCCAAAAAGATCACCTGCACTTTCAACAAGTTCATGAGGAGGCAGGTTTGTGCCGCAGACCAGAGTCCTCTGATTTCCACATCTTCAAGATGACATCTCCAGTCCAGCAACAATGCATCCGTGATGAACGCAAGTTCTGGGTGTGGCAGAAAGAGGGGGTCTGCCAGTGATCTAATTGTGGTCCAGTAACCACTACTGCAGATCTTTCACATTCTCTTCTGACACCAGGATGAAATCTGAGAGGTTTTCTTGGTACTGAGCCCACCGAGACTTCAGATCCCACTGCAGAGCCCGCATGGTCCACTAGCAGCATGCAGGAGGCCAAGAAGCTGCAGAGCCGCTCTCACTGAGACCCAGGTCAAGGGTTGAAACATCAAGATCATAATCCAAATATTCTAGATTTGTTGAAGTGGAGGGAAGGCTTTGAACAGCACTGTTTCCAGGATGGCTCCAGTGAAAGGGAGTCTCTGTGAAGGCATCAGGTGTGACTTGAGCCAATTGATGGAAAATCCTAGAGCTGTTATTAGGTCCAGCATTGTCTGGAGGTTGTTTACGACTGACTCCAAGCCCGCCCTCAATAAACAGTTGTCAAGGTATGAGAAGACTGATATTCCAAACTTTCAGAGATGGGCAACAACCACCACGATCACTTTCATGTACACCTCAGGAGCATTAGCAAGGCTAAAGTGTAGCACTAAAAACTGCAAGTGCTAGTGACCTACCTAGAACGTCTTTAGGATTGCAGTATGAGGATGTGGAAATAGGCGTCCTGCAAATCCAATGCCACCTTCTAGTCTCTTGGATCCAGGGCAGACAAAACTTGGGCCAGGGTGAGCATTTTTTACTTGTCCTTCCTGAGGAAGCAGTTCAGAGAGCGGAGATCTGGAAAGGGACGGAGGCCTCTGTCCTTTGACACCAAAATGTCCTGATCTCTGAGGCCGGTACCCTCTCTATGGATCCCTTCAACAAGAGAACTTGAACTTCTTATCAGAGACTGGAAAAGAGATCCTCTGGAAGCCTTTGTGGTGTAGGTGGCATATTTGGAGGGGTGGAGGACATAACTATTTTGGACAAAATGAAGCACCCATCTGTCCAATGTGATGCTTTGCCCCTGCAGAGGTAGTGGCTGATTCGACCCCTTACCCGGTGATGGCCATACGCCACTGAGGGCAACTTAAAGTAGGCTTGCAGCAGAGGGTGGGGCAGGGGCTTGGGTAGCCTGGAAGCTGGCAGTTGGATCCCCGACCTCTGTTTAAAAAGGCCTGGGAGGTCTGTTGTTATTGAGGCAAAATTTGGTGCGTTTCTGCTGGAGTCCTCTTACAAAGCCTCAAAAGTGGGGAAATTGTTGGGGGAACAGCTGCATGTGCAGTGCTAGCCTGAGGGAGTGAGCTGTTGCTTTGCTCTCTTTCAAACACTCTAGGGCTCACTCCGCGTTCTCTCCGAAGAAACCATTGCCATCAAAGAGCATATTCATCAAGGATTGCAAGACATCACTTGAAAATCCGATTGAACGAATCGAAGTGTGGAGCTGCGTCCTGTTCATCCTGGATGATTCGTTATAAGTTTGCCCGAAGGTTGTCAGGGACCAGTGGCAAGATGTCAGCCACCATGTCCCAAAATGCGTGCAAATAATGCTCCAGGAAGAAGCTAGAATTGACAGAACTGAGGGTAAGATTGGCGGACAAGAACATGTGCTTGCTAAATGGTTCCATGCGTTGGGGTTCAGCCTGCTGGTGGAGGACTGAACTACTAAGCTTTTAGGCACTGGACGCTGCAGGAGAAAAGATGGGTATCATGGGGCTATACTGTGTCTTCTGGCTATTTGCCTGTTCATTGGAAAACAAGATCATGGCTTTGCCTAAGTGCCCAGTAGGATGTCAGTCAGTGCTTCATTAAAGGGCCAGAGAGGCTCTTGAGAGGTCTGTTCTTGTTGTAGGATCTCTGTTAGCACATTTGTTTCGCAATGTAATGGAAGATGGATTGGTATAGCGCTGCTTGTCAACCATAGGGTATCCAGGCGCTGAGTAGGTGAGTGTAGGCATGTGGTGAGGCTGGGCCTGAGTTTTAACTTTGATAGACGGAAGTTGAAGATCTAGCACTTCTGCAGCTCTCCTTATGACCATTGCAAAGGACCACTGCAAAGAAGTTAGATTCCTAAGTGGAAAGACCAGGAGTGGGAGAGTAGAGACCCATTTATGTCAAAACCACTGGCCTTCTGTAGATCTACGAAAAGGTTCCTGCAATAATATAACTGAGAGATGTCATCGGCATCATCGTCCTCTGGGTCTGAATGGGGCTGAGGTAGAGGTCTAGAGGGACGCGACTTTGAATGAGGTTGCTGCGGATTCACATACAAGTCTAGAAGGACCATTGGTTCATCCTTCGGCGTAGCTGTTGGCATCGATACTGATGGCCTGGCAGTAGACTCCGCACAATGAGAGGCATCAGAGCAGATGTCAGCCCAGGAGTGGGGGCTGACCCCCAAAGTGGGGTCAAGAGGCACAGTCGGTGTCGGGGCGGATCCACTGGCAGTAAAATGACTGGAGATGTCTTATCTGATCATTTTGAATGTGACAGCCACCTTCCTTTGGACTGGTTTCGGGAAGGAAAACTTGTCCACGTCCTCGACTACGACCGGGACCAGGCCTTACTAGCTTTTCTGCTGTGCTATGCACTGTAGAGCTTGGCCTCACAGTCTTGGATGGCCTTTGGGTTAATTTGACCACAGTTGTCCCACAACTTCGGAGTCATGTGTGGAGCCCAGACACATGAGACAGACCTTGTACGGGTCTGTCAATAATATCTGTTTGTGGCAATGCTTACAGGGCTTGAAACATGTAGTTTTTGGAGTGTGGATGTCTCATGGGTGTTTCGACAAAATATGGGAGAAAAAATATTGTGTGGACAAAATATTGTCTCAAGAATATCGCGGGAAAGGTCAATTTCTATAGGTAAGCAAAGTATATATATATATCCAGCTATATGTACCTCGACGATATATATATCTTCAAGGTACGAGGATGTGGAGTTAAGAATAGTAAATCTATACTTACCTATTTGCACTTATCTTCTCGAAATTTTGGTCCTTGATATTTTTGACATGGTATTCTGTCCACACTACATTTTTATTTCCAATATTCATTGATCCTGTTCCATGCACACTGGAGTAAGATCAAAAACATTTTGAAAAGTTTTTTTCTGTAAGGCCTGATAGAAATTGAGGGAGCAAGCTCCAGATCCCCATATCTGGGGTAGGACGGACCCTAACCGGAGTGGCACTATTCCACCTACCGGTGCACAAGGGTATTGCTGAGAAAAATCTCCAGATTCAGTCTGACACCCGGGTGTATTCACAAGGTAAGAAATGTAGCACCTGGGGGTATTGAGAAGGTAAGGAATCTGGCGCCTAGGGGGCATTCACAAGATAAGGAATCTGCGGTCAGAAAGATATATATATATATATATATATATATATATATATATATATAGTTACTTACCCTCTAAGCATCTATTCGTGCCATGTAGTGCTGTAGATTAATATGCTCTGCATACTCCTGCCATCTAGTGTTAGGTCCAGAGCTGTGCAAGTTGTTTTTCTTCGAAGAAGTCTTTTCAGTCACAAGACTGAGTGACTCCTCCTCTCAGTGATATTGCGCATGGGCATTGATTCCTTTGTTAGATTTTTTTCCCGCAGGTAGGTGAGAAAGGAGTGTAAAGAGTGTGTAAGAACAAGAATGTCCATGCTAATTGGAAGTGTATCCCATAAGTATGTAATTAAACTACAACTGCCACATGGGTCCGGGGAAGAGGGAGGAATTTAAGATTAGTACGAAGAACCAGCTTGTCTCTATGTATTTGAAAGAATGGTTCCTCTAAGGTTAAAGCCTGGAGCTCACTAACACGCCTGAGTGAGGGAATGGCAACTAAGAATGCCACTTTCCATGAAAGAAATTGAAGGGAGCATGAGTGAAGAGGCTCATAAGGAGGACCTGTGAGTATGGTTAGAACAATGTTAAGGTTCCTAGAGGGTGCTGGAGGAACCCAAGGAGGAATGATTCTTTTTAGACCTTCCATGAATGCCTTAATGACTGGGATCTTGAACAGTGAGAGATGCTGCCTATTTTGGAGATAGACAGCCATTGCAGCGAGGTGTAACCGAATGGATGTGAAGGCTAAATTAGCCTTTTGCAAATGAAGTAGGAAGCAAATAATGTCTTGCACCATGGCTTTCATAGGATCAATTTGTTTAGGTTGGCAGTAGCAGACAAAACGTTTCCATTTTACTGCATAACATGCTCTAGTTGTGGGTTTGCGTGACTGCTTAAGAATATTTATACATTCTTGTGGTAAATTAAGATAGCAAAATTTATGACTTTAGGAGCCAAACTGCTAAATTGAGAGTTTTGGGGTCTGGGTGTCTGATTTGTCCTTGATTTTGAGTGAGAAGGTCCAGCCTGTTGGGGAGCTTCTTGTGTGTAACTACTGAGAGATCTAGTAGTGTCGTGAACCAGGGCTGGCACGCCCAAGTGGGAGCTACTAGGATCATGGTGAGAGATGTTTGCCTGAGTCTCAGAACCAGAAATGGAATGAGGGCCCTAGGCCGCTGTCTGCTCTACCCTATGTTAGCAGCAACCGTTCACAAGGTGGAAGCTGGGCCACGAAGGCATCTTCCACTTTGTAAAAGAACTTTTCAGGTCTTGGTTACTGATCGATGGTTTGTGAATGCAACTGCTCTCACAAACCAGTGATACTCTGCATAATTTGCAAAGGGGAGGGAGGCACTCATTACATGCCAGCTTTCCTTTGTAAGTGAATATGGATTGCTAATGATTTTTTTTTTTTTTCTAGCACTGTACACTTTGTACATTACAACCAGCATTTTAGCGATTACAAAGCCTGTGATTTTGCAGATCGCAGTTGTTGCATTGGTAAAAGTGCTCACCACATCAGGTCCATTGTTCCTAATTTGGTGAACGTGCATTTCAGTTCTGCCACCTGAACCACAAACCACCTGGTTGTGATGAAAGCTCGATTTAAGGTATTGTAAAATATAAAGAAAGGGGGAAATCAACCAGTGCTTAATTTAAGACGGTGGTTTCTGGTGTTCAACACCGACACTTAACTGTTAACACCAGCACATGATAGTTTGCCACAGGGTGGCGATGTTTGTCTACTTTTGAGATGAACACAACAACAGTTGTTTATTAATTTATAACACATTAAAAGTGACTAATACATCCCGCCCAAGCCATTCTTATAGCTTTGGGGATCTGGAATAGTCTGAATTGTCACACTTGTAGGAGTGTGATGGTTAGTAGCTGGTTTGGTACTGTAATTCGTAGCGGCAATGGGTGGCGCAAGCTGCAGTGGCCTCCTGACAAGGGCCCAGTCATGTATTTTCTTTTTTAGTTTTTCAAAAATTATGCACTGAAATCAACACAGTTAATCATGATTAATGTTGCAGTAGAATACAAAACAGAACAGTTACTAGAATTAAATCATGAAATACCACTAGCACTTTCTGTTGCAGGAGCTCCCTTATCCAAATGCTATATATCACACAGATAGCAGTTCAAAGCTGAAGCTTGCTGTGAATAAAGTAAGTCCAACCAGTAATCCCGCTGTTAATTGATGCTGGCAAAGTACCAAGAATTTCTTATTTTGTATAAGTACATTAGAATGTTTAGTTCAGACACTATATAAGATAAGCAGAGAAGTATACACCAGCGCTCATAAGCTCTGTGTTTAGTTCTGTGTCTGGATGAAAAAGAGCCCACCTGGGATATGTTTGCACTGAAGCAACAGTTACTAGCTCTGCACACTGGTGGAATATGCACATAATGCCGACATATGCGGACTTCTATATCTAGCTTGCAGAGTTCAACATGGCAAGATTACAGTTCCAATTAGTAAAGGACTTTGTCTCTGTTAAGAAACGGTACAACCAACAACGGTTCTGTTGGATTTCGTTCAAAATAATGTATATAAATCTACTTATATAAATACTCTAGAAGTTAGAAGAATCCTTATTATGTGATAAATCACTTTAGCAAAATGAATGCAACCAAATTAAAATATACACTTATTGATACTGGTAATTCTCCCTGTTGGGTGGATCATATATTGACTACAATAGTTACCATCACTATGTAAACAACATACAAGTTGCTCCATGAATAGTGGATGTCGGCGCACTGCTCGTACAAAGTACAATCTGTGTAATATGTACAATTATATACATATGAAGACATTATAAAGCCTAGCTAAGTGAGCCCAAATATTTTAAATTTGCAAAACAGGATAAGTCCAAGTATCATGTTGACGTTTTGACTTGGAAATATGTGTTAAATAATTTCATCTAGTCGCGTCTTCCTCAGGACAAACATGGAGTCACCCTCAGAAATGTGATGGCTTTAGGTGTATTTGTACTATTACCTCATATTCTTCAGAAAAGGCACAATTTTTCGTGCCATTCATAAAGCCAAAATAACCTCTCAGTCAAGAGAGCACTATCCAGGTAGAGGCATTCCAAACTGACAAAGCCTTTTTTTTTACATTACTGCTGACAACCCTGCACTGTGGTGATCACTGCTAGTGATCTTGCATATGGTGGCCACTACTTTAATCTTGTCTGATGTAGTCACTATTACATCACTAATAATACAGTTGCATAACGTAACTTGAGGGGGCTGCCCCTGAAAAGTACATGAAGGGGGCCAACCCACACACTGGACCCAGTCAGGAGCTCTCAGGCCAGGGACCTGTCGCCCCGTGCACAGTGCCGTGGGGGGAGGAGGGGGGCGCATCGCAGGGGCTGCAGGAGCTATTGTTACACCACTGTAATAATATTAGTAGTTCAGGGTGATTTTCAATGATATAAGTAGCTCTTATTAGAGAAATGGTTTCAGAACCCCTATGTAGTCATTCAACAACGCCATCTTTCATCAGAATTTAGTCTCAAATTTAGTAATTAGAGAACTTTGGAGTTTCATTCGGAGGACTCACACCTACGTCATCAAGAGGCAGTCTAGGTACATTGGCACAGCACATTAAACAGGACATATGCAGATAGAGAGGATGCAGTCTTGCTTCATCTTTGATCAATAATAATCAAGATGCTCTACCTCATCTACCTGAGGATGTCACAAAAGCAGCTGTGATCCGCACAGCCCTCAACTCAGCCTTTACATCTGCAGGCATCTGATACTTCAACCTGTACACATCGACCACACAAGCCAGTGGCGGTAGACAGTCATTCATGCGAAGAGAAAATAATGCAGAAACATGTAGCATTGCCTAATTCAATGTCCTGGGCTGGAATCTCTGGATTTACTAAGAACTGTAAAAACAATATATCATCAATCAATAAGGACAAACCCTAAATATTAATAAATGTCACTTTGGTTGACCTTTTAGCAAGTTAAGGAAGGGCCTGTCTACGGTCAGGTCCCGAGTTTGTTCAATACTGTACCCACCATTGCATATTTGTAACTGGTTCGCAGGGCATACTATCCCATTAGAGCAGAGCATGCAGGCAAAGAGCTAGGTTTGAACCCAGGCAGCTATCAAGACTGAGCGGCCTCCTGCCTTTATATTACTCCCAACACAACGCTTCCGCTGATCACAAAGTAAGCCCAGATGCTGCAAATACGGCTGCCAAGTCAACACAGGGAGAATTACAAAAAAACTTTTAAAAATGAACTTTTACATAAGGCAAATAACACACTGTCAAAAGGAACAGATACCAGCAACCTATCTCCAAATGTGGACCAGTAAAGACCTAATGATAGCTCCCAGAGAACAAGCTCATGCTCCTAATTGGAAACACACTCACTCAGCAGAACAAGCAAGTACCTCTAATTGGAGTCACCACAACTATAATACCCTTAAAATCTTCCTTTCAACGTATAAACACATCATTAAATGGAAACCTCTAAAATAAATGACAGACTCAATCACAAACGTTTAACAATAAAAAACTATACAAGTAAATAAGTACTGTTATAAAAGATATGAGAGGATTCAGCCTTCTTGTAACTGTGCTTGGATAACAGAGATGTGTGCAATTTAGGAAAAGGGTTGATGAAACAGCGTGGCAAGCATCCAAATGATCTTGGATATCAATGCCTGCATTGCAGAAAAGTCAAATTTCACGTTATGCATCTAGACATACAGTAGGTCACAAGTAATTATAAACAAATGTCTACTGGAATTCAATCTCTTTTTGCAAGAAATCTACAGAGGTGAACTATCGGCTAAAGTCTCATACACTAATGGCAGGGAGCACAGATGAAAGAAGACTAGGTAACACCAACCTTGAACATCTGGAAACCTGCGTTCAAGCAACCATTCATATTTCACCCTATAGAGCTGATTCACAAACTGGCAGTAACACATTTGCCATACGCAGATCGTCAACTGAGAGCGGCTCCATGCAAGTCCTACAAAATAGACCACTTCATTGTGGGGGGTCAAGTGACCTACCCACCCGATAGCCTACGCATTTATTCTTCAAAAATATATAATACACAAGGCTACCATTAACACAAACGAGTACATATCAAATAATAAAGTTACTAACTTAGTTTACAATTACCTCCTACATGCATTTCAATGTCTCAAATCAGTCACAAAATAACAGGAAAACATCTTCTGGTCAATGGGCGCAGATGTAACAAGAGACTGCTGGATAGTAACTAAGCCTGCCTGACACTTTCTTGTTACTTCTCCTGCAGAGCTTATTAACTGTACGCCAAACAGTTAACCAGTCTTGTACCCCCCATTCAATCCCTTACAACCTAAATCATAAAACAAAAGGCCCTCTCATTCAGTGTTCTAATCTAACTCCAATCCCTTTCCAACCACTTGCAAGTCACAAGCTAATGGCACCCTTCCGCAAGAAACCAACACCGACCATTCCTCTACGTCTAATTCCAACTTAAAGGCAGAATCTTGTTTTTTCTAATATAAATACAATAAAAATATAAAAAAGACACTGGAACTGTTCGTGTTCAATGAGTTCACCAGACACCTGTCCTCTTTCAATGTAATCAATCCAAACGTCACTGGGGCTCTAACCACCATGTGCTAAGATGCCTCCACTATCTTGACCTCATGGGCAAGGACCTAGAAGGCCATCTTCCCATCTCTTCCTGACAACCCACTCAACCAGTCGGCATTTCCCAAAGCTTAGTACTGGATCCTTTCCTTTTCTCCCTCCATGCCACCTCTCTTGTTAACATATTCTCGCATGGATTCACTTTTATGCTAAAGATAGTCAGATTTTTTTTTACCTTCCCCTCATCACTGTAAAGGATCTCTGGCTGTCGTACAGTCATTTGACATTCAATGGCCTGTTATTTCTTCAGCAACAACCGATGGTGTAACAAAATCTCAGGGGCCACCATTACCCATTCCCTAACTGCCTTGCTGCTTCTGAGTGTTTTATTTGTTTGCAGCTGGCCAGCCCAAGGGGGCTCCCTTTGAGGTGAAGGGTGTGGGCCCCCCCCTGCAATGCAGTGTATGGGGGGGCAGTTCCGTTAAACCCCTGGCAACAACTTATAATCAAAGACCAACATTATCGATTTTTCAGATTTCTTAGTGCTCTCAACTCTTTCCTACTATTGGGACAAAGGTTCTCGGCATGGCTCTAGATAGTAGTGCTGTCCTGCCCAAGTAACCCTCCATTTTCCTCCAGTGAGCTCGACAATGAAGCAAGCCCACGGAGTCCTCTCCTGTTTAATCTGGCAGGAGTTCCCACAACTAGGCTGAAGTCCAGGGAGCATCAAAAGTGCAATCCCTCTATAACGGACTGAATCCTGCTGCCTCTAGTCAGCCTAGAGGTGGCGGCAGGGTAATCATAAAGAGGAGACAGCCCTTTTAACATGTTATCGTTTTGGGGAAAAGCTTAAAGGCATACCAATATAAATTTCCATTCAGACTCCCGTAACTAGAATCTTTGCCTCCATCCTGTCTGTGACATGTAAGGATGGTGCCTGCACACTTTTGTATAAAGTATGGTCGTGTGAGGCATACAAGTATGCATGGCTGAGTGAATCCACATATGTGGAAAAGGGGGAGGCTGGTATTGTGCAAGGCTTTCAAAGTCCATGCTGGAACTGAGAGTCGGCACATTCAACTTCTCTGTCCCGCTCCTGAATCAATCAATCAATCAATCAAATACAGAATTTGTAGAGCGCACTACTTACCTGCGAGGGTCTCAAGGCGCTGGGGAGAGAAAAGGGGGGGGGGGTGCTGCTACTGGTCGAACAGCCAGGTCTTGAGTAGCCTCCTGAAGGTCAGCAGGTCTTGGGTCTGTCGTAGGCTTAGTGGAAGGGTGTTCCAGGTCTTGGCGGCGAGGTGTGAGAAGGATCTGCCGCCGGTGGTTGTTCTTCGAATGCGAGGGACAGTGGCGAGGGAGAGGTCGGCGGAGCTGGCGGTTGGGGACGTAGAAGAAGAGTCATCTGTTGAGGTAGGCTGGGCCAGTCTTGTGGAGTGCCTTGTGTGCGTGGATGAGGAGTTTGTAGGAGATTCTCCTGTCGACGGGGAGCCAGTGCAGGTTCCTCAGGTGGGGGGTGATGTGGCTGTGGCGTGGTACGTCGAGGATCAGGCGTGCGGAGGCGTTTTGTATGCGTTGCAGTCGCTTGATGAGCTTGGCCGGGCTCCCGCGTAGAGGGCGTTCCCATAGTCAAGTCTGCTACTGACGAGGGCCTGGGTGACTGTTCTTCTTGTATCTGTCGGGATCCACCTGTAGATCTTGCGAAGCATGCAGAGAGTGTTGAAGCAGGAGGAGGAGACTGCGTTGACTTGCTTGGCCATGGAGAGCGTTGAGTCGAGGATGACTCCCAGGTTGCGTGCGTGGTCGGTGGGTGTCGGGGCTGCTCCCAGCGTCGTTGGCCACCAGGAGTCGTCCCAGGCTGAGGGGTTGGAGCCGAGGATGAGGACCTCTGTCTTGTCCGTGTTCAGCTTTAGTCGGCTGATCTTCATCCAATCGGCGACGGCCTTCATTCCTTCATGGAGATTGGATTTGGCGGCGAGGGGGTCCTTGGTGAGGGAGAGGATCAGTTGAGTGTCATCGGCGTAGGAGATAATGTTGAGGTCGTGCTGTCTGGCGATGCGTGCGAGCGGGGCCATGTAGATGTTGAACAGTGTTGGGCTGAGGGAAGATCCCTGGGGTACGCCGCAGATGATCTCGGAGGCTTCGGATCGGAAAGGTGGGAGGCGGACTCTCTGGGTTCTGCCGTCGAGGAAGGAGGTGGTCCATTCCAGGGCCTTGTCTCGGATCCCTGCGTCGTGGAGGCGTGCGCGTAGAGTGCGGTGGCAGACAGTGTCGAAGGCGGCGGAGAGGTCCAGCAGGATGAGGGCTGCGGTCTCACCGTTGTCCAGCAGGGTCCTGATGTCGTCGGTGGCGGCGATGAGGGCAGTCTCAGTGCTTTGGTTGCTGCGGAACCCTGATTGGGATGGGTCCAGGATGCTGTTTTCTTCGAGGTATCGGGTTAGCTGTTTGTTGACGATCTTCTCGATGACCTTGGCTGGGAACGGAAGCAGGGAGATGGGCCGGAAGTTCTTGAGGTCTCTCGGGTCCGCCTTGGGTTTTTTGAGTAGGGCGTTGATCTCTGCGTGTTTCCAGCTCTCTGAGAAGGTCGCGGTCTCGAAGGAGAGATTGGTAACGTTGCACAGGTGGGGTGCGATGGAGCTGCTGGCTTTGTTGAAGATGTGGTGCGGGAAAGGGTCTGACGGGGAGCCGGAGTGTATTGTGCTCATGGTCTTGATGGTGTCATCGATGTTCACGCTGGCAAGGGGTCATGGTCAATGGTGTGCGGCGGGTCTGGTGTATCTATCTTAGTAGGGGCTGTCTGGGTGTTGAAGCTGTCGTGGATGTCGGCGATCTTGCGGTGGAAGAAGGTGGCGAGGGAATCGCACAGGGCTTGCGACGGCGGGATGTCGTTGGTGTTGGAGCTGGGGTTGGAGAGTTCCTTCACGATGTTGAAGAGCTCCTTGCTGTTGTGTGCGTTGTTGTCGAGGCGGTCTTTGAAGTAGATTCTCTTGGCGGACCTGATGAGGGGGTGGTGGTTACGGATGGCGTCTTTGTGGGCTGCGTGGCTGTCCGGTGTCTTATCACTGTGCCATTTCTTCTCTAGTTTCCGGCAGGTACGCTTGGAAGCTAGGAGTTCCGGGGTGAACCAGCTGGCTCTTTTGGTGGTGTCGCTGTAGGTGAGTTTTTTCAGCGGGGCGAGGGTGTTGGCACAGTCGTCTATCCATCGTCTGAGGTTGCAGGCAGCGTCGTCGGTGTTGGATGGGTCGGAGGGAGGGCTGAGAGCGAGGTTTGCCCTGAATGCGGTTGATTTGGTGGGTGAGGGGAGGTGGCCCACCCGTCCTCTTTGTCACAGTTGTATTTCTTCTCTCAGTGACTGCAGCACCTTCAGCTCTTCCTACGTGAATCTGCATAGCTTAAGGATACCATTCTTAGGCTAATATACATTTACCTGGACTGGCTCCAATCGATCTGGGGAAGCTACAGTGAGAACGTTTGCTTGTGTACGCTGATCATGCAGCTATCATTCCCCACCAGGTTTGGAGGAATCATCCTGTGTTCCAAAGGAGGAAGAGATCTGATTGACCAGGACTGTTTTTGGCCAGTACTGGGGTTTGCTTTTTTCCTCAACATCCAAGGAGTACTGCACAACAATGTACCTGAGATAAACAGAAGAGCCACAGGTGATCCTTTGCTGGTTGCTGCCTTCTCTCCAGATTGGACAGGAGTCTGGACCATGCCTCAATAAACCACTGTTCTAGGGACTGGGGCAGGGTACCCAGCAGCTCTCACACAGCATGTTTCTGACCAATCTGAAACTGTCAGCCAGAGAAAGGAGTTGGACTGCTACTGCAAGAAGAAATGATCAACTACCGGCAGAGTACAGATCACCTGACTGAAAGTATCTGTGAGAGAAAGCTGACAGAGTACGCCTGTTTCAGGAACAGGAGATCACACCACAGAAGTTACCCAGGAGTAATCAACTCCGGCAAGCCCACACAACTGCACATCGCATTCCTCTTAATCACCAGCTAATGCACAAATGCCAGATCTACGTCTCAATCATGCCCCTCAATAGAAATATGTAAACCTGACCTAAGTTTATGCTGTATATTGTTTTGTATATAATTCTAATCAACTGTGTCCCACCATATAATACTCATACAGCACAGCCTACGTGTAACCACCCAATCACAAAAAATTTTCATTTACTGCATACACAAATATTTCAGTTGGAAAGCTTTCACATTTTGATAAAATAAAAAGACATAAATATGAATAATACTGTCCCCTCTGGAAATGCTGGAATACTAGATATTAGAAGGTAGGGGGTCACTGAACTGGCACTGCATACCTCCAGTTGAAACCACTTGCACCCACAGGGAACAGCTTCCAATGCAGGAGTCTTTTCTACCAGACAATGTGTTCCTATGGGAGATATAAGGGCTTAAGGAAAGAGCTAGGAGAGAACTCAGTCACCCCCCCCCCCCCCACCCCGCCTAGTGAATTATATACGTTCAATGCAATGGTTTCCTCCAAGGGGCCACATTCACTAACATTAGAAAATGACTGTAGCATATTTTTAAATAATCTGGATTGTGATAAATTGGTGCATTTCGGTATTTCCAAATGAAACATTCGTTAACCATGTTTGACCAAGTTGCAACCCTGCATTTGACCAAGGAAAATCACCTAATTAAACACCAGGTTTCACTGGACTCTGGGTCCCAATCTAAACCAACTTTGGCATACTCACGATTGGCATGTAGGATACCAGATCTCCGCTGAACAGCCTATTGCACAAGTTACTAACTTGTGTAACGATATATCTGTAAGAGACAGTAGTTAGTGACAGATTCCTTACCTTAGAATATCCCCAGGCGTCAGCCTGGATCCGGAAAGTTTTGCGTAGCAGTACCCTTGCGCGTCGGTAGGCGGCGTCGTGCGGCTCTGCGTCCGTCATCGGGATCGCCGGGATGAAGTCGCGGCCAGTACTTAGACGCCGCCCATGCGCGCTGACGTCAGTTCTGTACACGACTTTCCGCACCAGGAACGCAGAGCCATGCAAGAAGCTTACATTGGTGTCTGAAAAAATACTAGGGACCTGAAAGGGATGTCCTTAACCCTAGAAATCAGTTCGCAGAACGGGGAGGATGGGTGGAGCGGTAAGGAATCTGTCACTAACTACTGTCTCTTACAGATATATCGTTACACAAGTTAGTAACTTGTGCATCTGAAAGAGACACGTTAGTGACAGATTCCTTACCTTAGAATAGATACCCCAGCAATACCAACCCCGGTGGTGGGTCTGCGAACAAAGATCAGACAAGGAAGTCTCGGAGAACAGAACGGCCAAAAAAGCTGTCTCTCCGGACTTGGCTGTCAAGGCAGTAATGCTTGGTAAACGTGTGCAGCGAGGCCCACGTAGCTGCCTGACATATATCCTGTAACGGAACACCGCGGCCTAAAGCCGTGGTAGCAGCTGTTGCCCTGGTAGAATGGGCACGTAGCCCAACAGGGGGCTCCTTCTTAGCCAAAGAATAGCAGGCTTTGATACACAAGATTACCCAGCGGGAGATGGTCCTCTTGTGTACCGCCCGACCTTTTTGGCGCCCACGTAGCCAACAAAGAGCTGGTCATCCACCCGGAACTGTTGTGTGCGGTTGAGGTAAAAGGAAAGCGCACGTTTTGGGTCCAGACGGTGGAGCCTCACTTCCTCTCTGGAAGGATGCGGAGGCGGAAAGAAGGTGGGCAAAGTGATGGTCTGCCCAATGTGGAAGGCAGTAACCACATTTGGCAAGAAGGACGGACGCGTCCTAAGAACAACCTTGTCTAGATGGGCAGACAGAAAGGGGGGTTTGCACGAAAGAGCTTGGAGCTCACTCACCCGCCGAGCGGAGGTGATGGCCACCAGAAAAGCTGTCTTCAGAGTGAGAAGACGAAGAGGACAGTTATGTAGAGGCTCAAAGGGAGAGCACATTAAAAAGGTAAGAACCAAGTTCAAGTCCCACTGAGGCATCACAAACGGAACAGGAGGGAAGAGGTGTGTAATGCCTTTTAGGAATCTGTTAACAACAGGGGACTTGAAAAGGGAGGGCTGATCAGGAAGCCTGAGGAAGGCCGAGATTGCACAAAGATAGCCCTTGATGGTACCCAGGGCAGAACCCTGTTGGGCCAGAGAAAGAAGGAACAGAAGAACCTCAGAAAGAGGGGCAGAAAGGGGATTCACAGCCTTTGCTGTGCACGATGCCACAAACTTGTTCCACCTGCAGGCCTATAGCACCTTAGTGGAGGGACGCCTGGCTGCCAAAATCACATCACAAACTTCGGGAGGCAAGTCGAAAGGAATCAACTGCCGCCGCTCAATCTCCACGTAAGAAGGTGGAGACTGGACAGGTTCGGGTGGAGGACCGTCCCCTGCTGCTGCGACAGAAGATCCTCCCGAAGAGGCAGACGGATCGGGGGATCGACGCTCATACTGAGTAGCTCGGGATACCAAACTCTTCGAGCCCAGTCCGGAGCCACAAGAATGACTTGGGCCCGGTCGCGCCGAATCTTCTTCAACACTCTGGGTAGAAGTGGTATAGGCGGAAAGGCGTACAACAGACCGCAACTCCACTCGCGACGAAAAGCGTCGCCGAGCGAGTGCCGCCTTGGAAATTCATACACGCAGAACTGATGACATTGCACGTTCTCTTCAGTGGCGAATAGATCTAACCAAGGCTCTCCCCACTGTAGAAAGAGTCCTTGCGCCACCTCCGAGTGAAGACGCCATTCGTGATCCATCATGCACCTGCGGCTGAGTTCGTCCGCCCTGGCGTTCAGGGAACCTGCCAGGTGTTGAACCATCAGGAATATGCCCTGATGTTCCAGCCATGTCCAGAGACGCAGAGCCTCCTGACATAGGGTCCACGACCCCACCCCGCCTTGTTTGTTGCAGTACCACATGGCGGTGGTGTTGTCTGTGAACACCTGCACTACCTTCCCTTTGACAGAGGGAAGGAATGCCTTGAGTGCAAGTCGGATCGCCCGGAGCTCCAGAAGGTTGATATGGAGCCGGGATTACGCCGGAGACCAGAGGCCTCTGATCTCCGCCTCTCCGATGTGACAGCCCCATCCCAGAAGGGACGCGTCCGTCACAACTGTGTGCTCATGCGGGGGAAGGGAGAGGGATCTACCCATGACCCATTGCCGGTTCGAGAGCCACTACTGCAACTGTCTTGCAGTCCCCACCGAGATCTGGACGTAATCGGACAGGTTCCCCTGATGCTGCGCCCACTGGAACTTCAGGTCCCACTGCAGAGCCCGCATATGCCATCTGGCATGATCGACCAGCAGGATGCAGGAGGCCATGAGGCCCAGCAGCCTCAGGGTCATCTGTACCGAAACCCAGGATAGAGGCTGAAAGATCGGAATCATAGCCTGAATATCCCGGACTCGCCGTTCGGGAGGATAGGCCCGAAACTGCCTTGTGTCCAGAACTGCTCCGATGAAAAGGAGCTGTGGAGAAGGAATCAGGTGCGACTTCGGCACGTTGATGGAGAACCCCAGCGAGTGCAGGAGTTCGGCCGTAGTCTGGAGGTGGGAGACGACTGCCTGGGACGAGCCCGCCTTCAGCAACCAGTCGTCGAGGTAGGGGAAGACTGGAACCCCTGCCCGGCGCAGATGAGCTGCGACCACCGCCATCACTTTCGTGAACACCCGAGGGGCGCTGGTAAGGCCAAAGGGGAGCACGGTGAACTGAAAATGCTCAAGGCCTACCGTGAACCGAAGGTAACTCCGGTGGGCCGGCAGGACGGGGATGTGAAAATATGCGTCCTGCAAGTCCAACGCTACCATCCAGTCTCCAGGGTCGAGGGCAGTCAAGACCTGAGCTAGGGTGAGCATCTTGAACTTCTCCTTCCGGAGGAAGCGATTGACGTTCCGGAGGCCCAAGATAGGACGAATGTCCTCCTTGTCCTTTTTGGGCACCAGAAAGTAGTGGGAGTAACAACCACGCCCTACTTCTGGGGTCGGAACGCGCTCGATGGCCCCCTTGGCCAAGAGGGCCGCAACTTCCTTTTGAAGAAGCACCAAATGATCCCCCGACATGCGGTGGCATTGAGGTGTCATGGCTGGGGGGGTAGTCTCGAAGGGGAGGGAGTAGCCCCTTCGGACAATGTCCAAGACCCACTTGTCCGATGTGATGGCACGCCAGTGGTGAAGGTGATGGCGGACCCTGCCCCCTACTGAGGTGCTGTGGACCTGAAAGGATGGACTAGGAGGGCTTGGAGGCCGCGGACAGGGCGGAGGTGGTGGCCTGACCCGCACGCTGGTTACCCGACCCACCTCGGCGGGAGCCACGTCCACGCGAAGACGCTTGCTGCGCGGGCCGGTGGCTGGGCAGCGGACGTGACTGGGCGCCCCTTCCGTGGCCACGAAAGCAGCGAAAGGCAGACTGTTGCGGAGGGCGCACAGCAGAAAGGCCCAGGGACTTGGCTGTAGCCCGCGAGTCCTTAAAGCGCTCCAGCGCATGGTCTGCCTTGTTGCCGAAAAGGCCGACACCATCAAAGGGCATGTCCATCAGTGTATTCTGGACATCGCCCGAGAAACCAGTGGTCCTCAGCCAGGCGTGACGGCGCAGCGCCACTGTCGTCGCAAGCGATCTGCCTAGCGAGTCGGCGGTATCTAGGCCACATCTGATAGTATATTTTGCCGCATCTCTTCCTTCCACAATGGCGCGGGAAAGCAGTGCCTGGGCCTCCTCAGGACACTGGGGCAAGACCTGCGCCACCGAATCCCACAAGGAGTGGGTATATCGGCCCAAAAGGCAAGTGGTGTTGACGGACCTCAAGCCAGCACTGGTGGAAGAAAAACCTTCTTCCCAAATTGGTCCAGTTTTTGGATTCCCTATCCGGGGAGCGGTAGGGAAGGCGCTTTGAGAGGCAGAGGCTTGGACAACCGAGCTCTCAGGGGTGGGGTGTTGGTAAAGGAACAGGCGGTCGCCCGGAGCAGGGCGATGGTGTCGGGCTATGTTCCTGTCCACAGGAGCCCCTGTGGTGGGCTTGGACCAGGTGCCCAAAAGAACGTCCGAAAGTGCCTTGTTGAATGGCAGCAGTGGCTCCGCAGAGGTAGCTGCAGGCTGAAGCACTTCCGTCAGGAGGTTAGTCCTGACAGCCACAGTAGGTAACTGGAGGCGCAAGACCTCAGCTGCCCTACGCAACACCGTAGCAAAGTTTTTCCCTCCTCCGTTGCCACGAAAGGAGGAGACAGCATGCCAATGTCTGGAGAGGTGTCCAGACCACTGGCCTTCCCAAGTTCCTCAGCCCAGTCCTGATCATACTCACATTGGGCAGTGAGAGGGTCCTCAGACCCCTCCCAGTTCTCTTCGTCCTCCAAATCAGGATCAATGTAAGGAGGAGGGACACGTGGGACCCAAGGTCTCAGCGGCGCCGGAGCCGGCGTCGATCGACGTCGGTCCGGCGCCGAGTCCGGATCTGGAGAGAACCTGGGGACGACGTCGCCCGGAGCCCCGGGCGGCGTCGTGAACGGCACCGGTGAAATCGACGCCGGTGGAGGTGTTGTTAGGTCAACGGGCGTCGACCGGGGTTGTGGCAGCACCGGAGCCAGGGCCGAGGCCGGGGCTGGGGCCGGGGCTGGTGTCGCTGGCGGCGCCGGGACCGGAGTCGCCGGCGGCGCCGTAGGAACCCCACTACGGCCCGCGGGGCCCGAAGGCGCACCGGGGGGACCTTGAGGCCCGAAGAGGCGGGCCATGGCTGAAAGGAACTCCTGTATTTCAGCCGGAGTCACTGCCGAACCCGGGAAGGGCGGGTAATGCGGCGGTGGCTCCACAGGCACTCCCGGCGCCGCGGGGACGGTGCCGACGGGACCCTGCGCCGAGTCTCGCGACCGGCGAGGGGAAGTCATAGAGCGATGACGCTTCTTCGACTTCTTGTGCTTCGACTTACCGGAGGAGTGCGAAGACTTTGACCCCGAAGAACGATGAGGACTCCGTGACCGGCCCCTCGACCTCTCTCGTGACCGGGGCTTGGATTGGCGCGGGAGCCGACTGCCGGACCTCGAGGAGCTTTCGAGACCGCTCTCGCAAAGCCTTCGGATGCAAGGCCCGACAGTCAGGGCACGACTTGGAGTCGTGGTAGCGCCCGAGGCAGTAGAGACAATCCTGATGCTGGTCCGTGATCGACATCATTCGACCACAGGCGTCGCATGGCTTGAAGCCGGGCATCCCTACCGACACCGTAGGAGTCGAACGACTCGAGAAAACAGTGACAAAATGTCACAAAAAATTCAGTCAAAAATTGACTGGGGCACTGCTCTCTCCGGATCTGCGCTTACTGGCGCGGAAAAAGAAAGAACTGACATCAGCGCGCATGGGCGGCGTCTAAGTACTGGCCGCGACGTCATCCCGGCGATCCCGATGCCGACGACGGACGCGGAGCCGCACGACGCCGCCTACCGACGCGCAAGGGTACTGCTACGCAAAACTTTCCGGATCCAGCCTGACGCCTGGGGATATTCTAAGGTAAGGAATCTGTCACTAACGTGTCTCTTTCAGATACATATCTTTTGTTTTGACAATGTTGAGTGAGAGCTGCAGCCACTTCAGGATGAGGAAACCGACCTCCCTCTCAATTTGCCAGGTGCATTGGTCATTTCCCACTTTCAAGAAAATGACCCGGAACTTCAAATACATACCATCAATGACTTGTTTTATCCCATGGAAACAGATTCACCAAGATGTCAGGAGTAACAGATGCGATCTCACATACCCTTTTTTTTTTTATCTCCGATGATATCCCAGGGCAGGCCTTAGTTTCTCCTTTTGTCTTCCAATGGCCTTTTATTTGATGAGGAGGGGTTAGAGAAAGAAAAACCAAAAAGAATCCACCCTGAACACAACAAATGATAATATCCTTTCAAAGTATATTTACCACGGTTCATAAAATGCGTGTTCCCTACCAATGTATAGGGAAACACAATGTGTTGTTAAAATAACCCTCACCCACCAAAAGGTCCCTTAGTGGCATGCTTCATCATTGGGTTCTTCCCGCCCGCTGCGGGACGGGGCGTGCTACGACCAACGAAGACGCGGGATCACTTAGGAGTGAATATACTATGTGTAATGTGAGAGTGGAAGGGTCAGAGTGAGAATAGTGAAGTTAAAAAATACCTGGCTATGAGGAAACTAATATTTAATACTCCTTCTAGCTGGTATTGTTAAAAAAGGGGAGTGGAGGTTGTATGCTGTGATGGGCTATCACCTCTCTAGTCTACATGTTTCGAAGTCATCCCCTTGGCTTCTCATCAGGACCAAAGGAATGATCCCTACACCACTCTTAGAATAAAACAATAATGTGTACTGCTATATCAATCAAGCAGGAATAATGCACACAAATAACATGCATTCAATACTGTACCCTGATAGGTATTGTTGATTAAATTAATCCGGAAGGATATAAAAAAACATTGTTAAATGCAGTACTTTAATAATTACTGGACCACATCACCGTATAAGTGGAAAGTTTTACAGGGGTGATATATTTTTTACTTAGTGCACCGCAATTTCTATGTTTAGTGGGTGCCGTGCTGCCCATGAAAATGTCATACAATCCAGTACTTAACATCACAACATAAAACATAAAACACACACTCTATAAAATCCATATGTTGGTCCATATCCTAGATTCAGGCAACCACTGCCATGATCGTAAAATGAGGGTGATATGCATTGTAATGCCACTACAAGTAAAAGTGTAGAAAAAAAATTTAACATACACTATTATTCAAACACTGTAGCCCCATGAGCTATTATCACAGGAGGGGAGGAGCGCTTGTAGTCACACACTGCAGGAAATGGAAAAGTAGTTATTGCAATCTTTATCGTATCTGAAGAGGGAATGCTTGTTGTCTAAGGGGGCCGGCTATGCCGTACTTACTACGTCAAAGCTGATCGCTCGCTCTGGACACTACCTCTCCGTGGCTCCGATGAACGAGGAGTGAATGTTGGAGCCGGTTTAAGTATTGCCTTGCTTCCGCGTTTACGCGCGCCATTGATAAAAAGAGCTAGAATGTCAAAATAACCCAAAATGGCCGCACGTGAAGGTACACTCTTCCTGTGGAATCGGCTACTTCCGTCTTATTGCAATGTGATGGCCCGTGCCTCTGCTAGAATGTAAACTTACACAGAATGGCCACCTGTAATCGGAAACCAGAATCCCTGAAACGCGGAAGCTTCTGCGTCAATAAATATTTATTAATCATCATCGGTGTGTGAGTTTATCAATAGCATTGGACCCTCACTAAATTCAACGTTACATGTGATCACAAAATGATGATGTTTCGTGTGGCGTAGAGCTGTTAAATATTAGTTTCTACGCCGACCTGTAATAACGCAGACCCGAAGGGCATGTGGGCGCTACCAGTGGGTCACCTTATCATGGGAGTGCAGGCAAATGCGATATACCGCTTTCAACCACTATGATGGCATGTCTAAACTGCTGGAGTAGGGCAGTTGTAAAAGGTTGTTCTGCCGCATGTCTATTGCGTAAACCTTGAAAAATAAGGGAGCAAAAAAGATGGATCACTTCGAAATAAGAGCGCATCCACTCGGTTGTAACGTGTATATGCCAAATGTATGAGTATCCCTAGGGAAAGCATTGGTAGTCCACACGAGACCACGTGCACCCGCACAAACTGAGGTTACGAGCACCATGTTCCCGCCAGTAAGGGGTCACCACCCTTGCGGTCTTTGCAGTGTATGCCATTTGACCAAAAAAAACAAAGATATCAAATTCACCAACTGCACAGAGTGGGGACAACGCTGCTTGACCAACTGTATTAGTAAGAATGTAATATACATGATCACTTGCCCATGCCAAATGTGGTACATTGGAATGACAACACGCTCAGTTAAAATAGGCATAGGTGAACATAAGAGCAATATCAAATGCAAAAAACCAACAACAAAAATGGCATCCCATTTCTTAGAGGTCAATCACACTACTGAGGACATACATTGGACAGTCATCGAACAGGTGAACAACGCGGAAGCACTTTTTGAAAAGGAACAACGCTGGGTGTTCCGTTTGGAAACGCATATCTCAGGACTAAATGATGATATCCCCTGGGGACAACTCATGTAGGATCCCGTCTTAGACCTGGTTCTAATTGCGATCACAGCAAGCTATTTTTGGATAACCATTTTTTGATAAACATATCTGTCATACATAGTAGGTGCCACCACACTAGGACCCCTGATGTGCATTTAAGTTGCCACATTTACTGACCTGGGGCACGCGTTATTTATTTATGTGCTCCTTCAGTGTACAAATTTTGTGACAATGCTTTCCCTAGGGATACTAATACATTTGGCATATAGACGTTACAACCGAGTGGATGCGCTCTTATTTCGAAGTGATCCATCTTTTTCGCTCCCTTATTTTTCAAGGTCTACGCAATAGACATGAGGCAGAACAACCTTTTACAACTGCCCTACTCCAGCAGTTTAGCCATCATAGTGGTTGAAAGCGGTATATCGCATTTGCCTGCACTCCCATGATAAGGTGACCCACTGGTAGCGCCCAAATGCCCTTCGGGTCTGCATTATTACAGGTCGGAGTAGCAACTAATATTTAACAGCTCTACGCCACACAAAACCATCATCATTTTGTGACCACAAGTAACATTGAATTTAGTGAGGGTCCAATGCTATTGATAAACTCACACACAGATGATGATTAATAAATATTTATTGACGCGGAAGCTTCTGAGTTTCAGGGATTCTGGTTTCCGATTACAGGTAGCCATTCTGTGTAAGTTTACATTCTAGCAGAGGCACGGGCCTTCACATTGCAATAAGACGGAAGTAGCCGATTCCACAGGAAGAGTGTGCCTTCAAGGGCGGCCATTTTGGGTTATTTTGACATTCTAGCTCTTTTTATCCATTGCGCGCGTAAACGCGGAAGCAAGGTAATACTTAAACCGGCTCCAAACATTCACTCCTCGTTCATCGGAGCCACGGAGAGGTAATGTCCAGAGCGAGCGAGTAGCTTTGACGTAGTAAGTACGGCATAGCCGGCCCCCTTAGACAACGAGCATTTTTCTCGAGATTTTCCCTCTTCAGATACGATAAAGATTGCAATAACTACTTTTTCATTTCCTGCAGTGTGTGACTACAAGCGCTCCTCCCCTCCCGTGATAATAGCTCATGGGGCTATAGTGTGGTAATAATAGTGTATGTAAAACTTGTTTTTCTACAATTTTACTTGTAGTGGCATAACAATGCATTTCACCCTCAATTTACGATCATGGCAGTGGTTGCCTGAATCTAGGATATGGACCAAGATACGGATTTTATAGAGTGTATGTTTTATGTTGTGATGTTAAGTACTGGATTGTATGTCATTTTCATGGGCAGCACGGCACCCACTAAACATAGAAATTGCGGTGCACTAAGTGAAAAATATATCACCCCTGTAAAACCTTCCACTTATAAGGTGATGTGGTCCAGTAATTATTAAAGTACTGCATTTAACGCACAAGTTACTTACCTTCGGTAACGATATATCTGTAAGAAACATTAGTTAGTGATAGATTCCTTACCTTAGAATTACCCCCAGGCGTCAGACTGGATCCGGAAAGTTTTCGTTAGCAGTACCTCTGCGCGTTGGAAGGTGGCGTCGGTCGGCTCCGCGTCCGTCGTCGGCGTCGCTGGGATGACGTCGCGGCAGCTACTTAGACGCCGCCCTCGCGCGCTGACGTCAGTTCTGTACACGACTTTCCGCGCCAGAAACGCAGAGCCATGCAAGATACTGACCACTGGTGCACAAAACTATGGCCCTGAAGGGATGTCCTTAACCCTAGAAATCAGTTTGCAGAACGGGGAGGATGGGTGGGCGGTAAGGAATCTATCACTAACTAATGTTTCTTACAGATATATCGTTACCGAAGGTAAGTAACTTGTGCATCTGAAAGAAACACGTTAGTGATAAATTCCTTACTTTAGAATAGATACCCCAGCAATACCAACTGCGGTGGTGGGTCTGGGAACCAAGATCACACCAGAAAGTCCTGGAGAACAGAACGGCCAAAGAAGCCATCTCTCCCGACTTGGTTGTCCAGGCAGTAGTGCTTGGTGAACATGTGCAGCGATGCCCATGTAGCTGCCTGACAGATGTCGCTTAGATGAACTTCCCATCCCAAAGCAGTGGAGGCTGCCGTCGCCCTAGTTGAATGGGCGCGCAACCCAACTGGAGTCTCCTTTTTAGCCAAAGAGTAACAGGCCTTGATACACAAGACGACCCACCTGGAGATGGTCCGCTTGTGTACAGCCCGACCTTTCTTGGCGCCCACGTAGCCAGCAAACAGTTGGTCATCCACCCGGAACTGTTTTGTGCTGTCTAGGTAGAAGGAGAGCGCACGTTTTGGGTCCAGACGGTGGAGCCTCTCTTCCTCTCTCGAAGGATGTAGAGGCTCAAAGAAGGTGGGCAAAGTGATGGTTTGGCCAATATGAAAAGATGTAACCACCTTTGGAAGAAAGGATGGACGAGTGCGTAGGACCACTTTGTCCGGATGCATAGCCAGAAATGGAGGCTTAGAAGAAAGAGCCTGGAGCTCACTCACTCTCCTAGCAGAAGTGAGGGCCACCAGGAAAGCAGTCTTAAGTGTCAAGAGACGAAGAGGACAGTTGTGAAGTGGCTCAAAGGGAGCACACATTAAAGAGGTCAAGACCAGGTTCAGGTCCCACTGAGGCATAACGAAAGGAACCGGAGGAAAGAGATGCGTTATGCCTTTCAGAAAACGATTAACAACAGGGGACTTAAAAAGAGAAGGATGATCAGGAAGCCTGAGAAAGGCAGAAATGGCCAAAAGATAGCCCTTTAGAGTGCCCAGAGCACAGCCCTGCTGGGCCAAAGAAAGAAGGAACAAGAGAACCTCAGAAAGAGGGGCAGAAAGGGGATCCACAGCCTTTGCTGTGCACCATGCCACAAATTTGTTCCATCTACAGGCGTATACCGTCTTAGTGGAGGGACGCCTGGCTGCCAAGATGACATCACAGACTTCGGGAGGTAGGTCAAATAACGTCAGTTGCCGCCGCGCAATCTCCACGCAAGGAGGTGAAGGCTGGACAGGTTCGGGTGGAGGACCGTCCCATGCTGCTGCGACAAAAGATCCTCCCGAAGAAGCAGACGAATCGGAGGATCGATGGCCATACTGAGTAGCTCGGGATACCATACTCTTCGTGCCCAATCCGGAGCCACAAGAAAGACTTGGGCCTGGTCGCGCCTGATCTTCTTCAGCACTCTGGGCAGAAGTGGTATAGGCGGAAAGGCGTACAGAAGACCGCAACTCCACTCGCGACAAAAAGCGTCGCCTAGCGAGTGCCGCCTTGGAAATTCCAACGCGCAGAATTGCTGACATTGCGCGTTCTCTTCGGTGGCGAATAGATCTAACCAAGGCTCTCCCCACTGTTGAAAGAGTCCTTGCGCCACCTCCGAGTGAAGACGCCATTCGTGATCCATCATGCACCTGCGGCTGAGCTCGTCCGCCCTGGCGTTCAGGGAACCTGCCAGGTGTTGAACCACCAGAGATATGCCCTGATGTTCCAGCCATGTCCAGAGACGCAGAGCCTCTTGACATAGGGTCCACGACCCCACCCCGCCCTGTTTGATGCAGTACCACATGGCGGTGGTGTTGTCTGTGAACACCTGCACTACTCTTCCCCGGACAGAGGGAAGGAATGCCTTGAGTGCAAGACGGATCGCCCGAAGCTCCAGGATGTGATGTGGAGCTCGGACTCCGCCGGAGACCAGAGGCCTCTGATCTACGCCTCTCCCATGTGGCCACCCCATCCCAGAAGGGATGCATCTGTCACCACAGTGTGTTCTGGTTGGGGAAGGGAGAGGGATCTGCCGTTGACCCAATCCTGGTTCGTGAGCCACCACTGCAATTGTCGTGCAGTGCCCTCCGAGATCTGGATGCAATCGGACAGGTTCCCCTGATGCTGCGCCCACTGGAACTTCAAGTCCCACTGCAGAGCCCGCATATGCCACCTGGCATGATCAACCAGCAGGATGCAGGAGGCCATGAGTCCCAACTGCCTCAAGGTCTTCCTGACTGACACCCGGGATAGAGGCTGAAAGATCGGAATCATAGCCCAAATATCCCGGACTCGCTGTTCGGGAGGATAAACCCGAAACTGTGTTGTGTCCAGAACCGCTCCGATGAAGATGAGCTTCTGAGAAGGAATCAGGTGTGACTTCGGCGCATTGATGGAGAACCCCAGCGAGTGCAGGAGATCGGCCGTAGTCTGGAGGTGGGAGACGACAGCCTGGGGCGAGCCCGCCTTCAACAGCCAGTCGTCGAGATAGGGGAAGACTGGAACCCCTGATCTGCGCAGATGAGCTGCGACCACCGCCATCACTTTCGTGAACACCCAAGGGGTGCTGGTAAGGCCAAAGGGGAGCACGGTGAACTGAAAATGCTTGTGGCCTACCGTGAACCGCAGGTAACGCCGGTGGGCCGGCAGGACGGGGATGTGAAAATAAGCGTCCTGCAGGTCCAAAGCTACCATCCAGTCTCCAGGGTCGAGGGCAGACAAGACCTGAGCCAGGGTCAACATCTTGAACTTCTCCTTCCGGAGGAAGCGGTTGACGTTCCTGAGATCCAAGATAGGACGCAGGCCTTTGTCCTTCCTGGGCACCTATAAAGTAGTGGGAATAACAACCACGACCTACTTCTGGGACAGGAACGCACTCGATGGCTACCTTGGCCAAGAGAGCCGTAAGTTCCTGCTGGAGAAGGGACAGGTGATCCTCCGATATGCAATGGTACTTGGGTGGCATGGAGGGAGGGGTAGTCTCGAAGGGGAGGGAGTAGCCCCTTCGGACGATTTGCAAAACCCACCTGTCCGACGTGATGGTGCACCAGTGGGGGAGGTGATGGCGAATCCTGCCGCCCACTGGTGTTTGGTGGCCCTGAAATGTTGGACTAGGAGGGCTTGGAGGCTGCAGCGGAGGGGGTGAAGGTGGACTGGCCCGCCCGCTGGCCCCCAGAACCACGGCGTTGGTTCCCACGTCCCCGGCCGCGCTGGGATGAAAAGTTCTGCGCTGGCCTGTGGCCCTGAAGGGAACGTGGTGGGGCACCCCTTCCGTGGCCACGAAAGGGGCGAAAAGCAGACTGTGAAGGACGCAGGGTGGAAAGACCCAAGGACTTGGCCGTAGCCCGCGAGTCCTTGAAATGCGTCAATGCACTGTCCGCCTTGTCGCCGAACAGGCGACGGCCATCAAAAGGCATGTCCATTAGGGTGTTCTGGACATCCCCCGAAAAGCCAGTCGTCCTCAACCAGGCGTGGCGTCTGATTGCCACCGACGTGGAAATCGTTCTGCCCAGTGAGTCGGCGGTATCCAGCCCACACCGAATGGCGAACTTAGCTGCGTCTCTCCCTTCAGCAACAGCACGGGAGAGCATGGTCCGGGCCTCCTCCGGACACTGAGGCAGCACTTGCGCCACCTAGTCCCACACAGAGTGGGAGTAACGGCCCAAGAGGCATGCGGTGTTCACCGACCGCAGCCCTAAGCTGGAGGAAGAAAACAACTTCTTCCCAAGGTGATCCAGCTTCTTGGATTCCCTATCCGGGGGTGCGGTAGGGAAGGCGCTCTGGGACGTCGAGGCTTGGACCACCAAGCTCTCAGGGGAAGGGTGTTGGGAAAGGAACAAGGGGTCGCCCGGAGCCGGGCGGTGGCGTCGGGCAATCATCCTATCCACAGGAGCCCCTGTGGTGGGCCTGGACCAGGTGCCCAAAAGGATATCTGAGATAGCTTCATTAAAATGCAGCAGGGGCTCCGAAGAGCTCGCTGCCGGTTGAAGTACCTCTGTCAAGAGGTTAGTCCTGACTGCCACCGTAGGAAGCTCGAGGTTAAGAGCCTCGGCCGCCCTACGCAACACCACTGCGTAAGACGCTCCCTCCTCCGTAGCCACGGTAGGAGGAGACAGCATGCCAAGGTCTGGCGAGGTGTCCAAACCACTGACATCCCCCAGGTCCTCTCTCCAGTCCTGTTCCAGTTGTTCCGTTAAAGGGTCACCTGACCCCTCCCAATCCTCCTCCTCCTCGTCCTCTGGGTGCCAATCTGGCCTAAAAGGGACTCCAGGAGTGAACAGGGGCACAAAAACCCCGCCCGGCGCCGGATCTGGCATCGGTCGACGCCGGTCCGGCTCCGTGTCTTCATCCAGAAGGAGGTCGGGGTCGACGACGGCCAGGGGGCCAGCCAGCGCCGGGCGCGGTAGTGGTGCAGTCGGAAGTGGCGCCGGTGAAGGTGTGATAAGGTCAACCGGCGCCGATCCGGATCGAGGCCTGGATCCACGGGCGGCCTGCGGTGCCGGAGCCGCCGGCAATGAAGGTCCCGGCCTCCAAGCCGAGTCCGCGGGGCCCGGAGGAGCGCCGGCGGGTTCTGGCCGCCCAAAGATGGCATGCATCGCCTCGTAGAACGTACGAAGCTGGGCGGGAGTCGCCCCGGGTCCCGGAAAGGGAGGGAAACCCTGAGTCGACTCTTCGGGCTCCGCACGCGGACCCGCGGGAGGGGCACCACCCGCGGGCCTCGTCGGGTCAGCCGACCGACGAGGAGAAGTCGAAGAGCGACGATGCTTCTTCGACTTCTTTTTGTGCTTTGACTTACCCGACCCAGAGTGCGAAGACATCGATAACTTCGATCCTGACTGATGGTGGCTCCGCGACCAGTCCCTCGACCTCCCTCTCGACCGGGACCTCGAACGGCGCGGAGCCGACTGTCGGCGTTCAAGCAGCTTTCGGGACCGCTCCCGCAAAGCCTTCGGCGTCAACAACCGGCAGTCGGGGCACGACTTGGGGTCGTGGTCGTGCTCCAGGCAGAAAAGGCACACGCGGTGCGGATCCGTCACCAACATCAGTCGACTACAGGAACCGCAGGCCTTGAATCCTGGCATCCCTCGTGCACCTTACGGAGTCGTGAGACTCGAAAAAGACGTCGACGGGGGCGTGGCTTGCTGCCGCAGAAGATGGCCGCAGGTTGATCGCGCTGCGCTTGCGATCGGCGATTTAGCCCAGACATCCGGCAGAATCCGGCAATCGGCAGGGCTCCCGATGACCGCATCGTGCACCGGAATAGTGGCGCTACACCCAGAGGGGTTCAGAGGCCAAAGCAGCACTGTATAACGGCAGGGTGGCCCGGTGACCGACGGCGGCAAAACAGACCCTAAGATGGCGGCCGGCGCTGTGTAACTACTAGACCCCTCGAACTCCTTCCGGCGCTCAGGCGGTGGGACGGATGCACAGCGAGGAGCAGCGGTAAACGTGCACACCGCGGGCTCAGACAGCAGAGCGACGCTGCAGGCAGCGCCTAGATCACGGGAAGCGGAACAGCAACGAGCACCGCAGAGGTGCGCCGGATCACAGTGGAGCCGCACAGCACGGCGGATCCGGTCCACAGCCGACACCGTGAGGCTCGCCTGAAGTGAGTGAGTGCAGCGAGGGCCCGGGTACGCCGGACCGTCCCCAGCGCCCTAGCGGTAAACTGAAGACGGAGTGGGTGGATACAGCGGGTGAGAGTGCTGCGGACCCCGTGGGCCGAGAGACGCTGCGGGTGACGCCAGGCCGTCCGATAATCGAGGAGGGGCGGGAGATTACGCGGACTGCTCGATCCACCGCAAGACCGGCAGCAAGGGGCATGTAAGCTTGGTGCAAGCCCGAGTAACAGCGAAACACCGTGATACCTGAACTCCCTGGCCACCGGAAGGGGACAGGGCCGTTAAAGTTTCTCGCCCGGGGGGCTGCTCTGTTTCCTGGAAGCCGGGGGCAGCCAGCGAGGTCTCAGACAGGGGCCGCTTGGACTTTCCTGTCGCCCCGGGGAAGGCGGGCCTCGGAATAGAAGTCTACACACGAGTGGTGTGGGCAGTGGCGGCTGGGGACCGGACGCTCCCAGACCTCATAACCACGCAGCCGGGGGCGCAGCTGTAGAAAGCGACAGGCAGTGGTTCAGCTCTTTGGCCGGACACCAGTAGACGAGACCTGAGTGCGCAGACATGGGCCGCACCAAATCATCGGGCCCAGGCCAGGCGAACCAGATCGATAAGTATACGGTCGCCATGGGTCGCGAAGACGAAGCGGTGGGAGGAGGCCCACACGAGATAGACAGTGACCCGGACCCCTCCCTCAAGGATATAATGCGGGCCATCAGAGACTTTAGAGGCACCCTCAAGCCAAAATTGGACTCCGTGACAGAGGAGGTGAACCTCCTACGAGCCGACTTCAGGAATATGTCGGAGAAGGTTTCAGTGGCGGAAACGGGCATTGGGAGCCTCCAGGCCAAAACTAAGCGACTGGAGGAGCAAGTGGCCTCCCTCACTAAAAACCAGGAAACCATCTATGCCCGCCTTGAAGACCAGGAAGGTAGGGCCCGGCGCAATAACATACGCGTCGTGGGGGTCCCGGAGGGAATGGAAGGACAGTCGGCGGACTGGTTCATCGAAGATCTGGTGCTCAAGCACCTGAAGCCCAAAAGACTGTCAAACTTCTTCTCCGTGGAGAGGGCACACCGGGCGCTAGGTGGAAAACCAAGGCCGGGAGCCCCCCCGCCACCATCATCGCCCGCATCCTACATTTCCGGGACAGAGACGCCATCCTGCAGGCTGCACGCACAACCGGAGACCTGCACATCGAGAATGCCACCATTCGCTTTTTCCCGGACTTCACCCTTCGGGTCCAGCGCCAGCGGCGCTCCTTCGATGGAGTGAAGAGGGCCCTCCGAGAACAGGGGGTAAAGTATATGATGCTGTTCCCTGCCAGGTTCAAGATCCTAGACGACGGAAAAGCATACTTCTTCGACACGCCGGAAGAGGCGGGTGACTGGCTCGAGGGCTGGCGAGCAGTGGGTCGGAGAGGCAGACAGGAACGTCCTGACCCGCACCAGCAGCCTACCGAGGCTGAATCCGAGGACTGGAGGCGACCTAACGGCCAGAGACCGGATCAGCGGCCAGATAAGTGACTATGGGAAGGGGAAAATCGCAGACTGGGAACTGGCCTCTGCGGGAGAGGTGCTTAACTGGACACACTGCGGGGAAATGGGGGATGTGGTGGCTCCATATTAGTAGAGGAGAGCGGGTTGGTGCCCCTTGTAAATAGTTGGATGTACCGAGCCAGACTCATCCCGACTGGGACACTCCAGGGGCGCAACACGGGCGGACAGAGGGGCCTTGGATACCGGGGGTCCTGCTGAGCTCTGAACTATGGGCACTTGTTGTAGTTATTTGATAAGTACATCTTCATGCTGGCTGCAGGCGCGCAGCCCTGTTTCTTCGTTTGTTTTTGATTCTATGGGGCGACAGGCACTCTGCCAGTTTCAAGGGTGGGTGGTTGGGGACTCACCTAGCAGGGATGCAGGGAGGGGGGTGTGGGGGGGAGGGGTTTTTTTTTTTTTCTTGGGGGACTAGGGGGGGTGTTAGCTCGAGACCACAATAGCAATCCACAGAGGCAGTTCATGGCTGGCGACAAGACAGGGGGTAGGAGGGGAGAAGTGCGACTGATACTACTCCAGGAAAATGGGTGACCCAGTTAGCCTGCGGGTATGGACCTGGAATGTCAATGGGTTGGGCAACAAAATAAAGCGCACACTGGTGCTACAACACCTAAAGAGGCACGCCCCAGACGTAGTCCTGATCCAAGAGTCGCATTTGCGGGGGAATAGGTGTAAGGCCCTGGATCGCTTTGGTTATAAAATGATTGCACACGCAGGGTACACTTCCGGGGCCCGAGGAGTAGGTATCCTAGTGCGCAGCACCCTACCCCTGGTGATAACTGACACGTGGGCGGATGACACAGGATGTCTAGTGGCAGCAGTGGGTGCCTGGGAAGGGCGCTCAGTGGTACTCTGTTCCTGCTACCTCCCACCAGGCCTACATTCCACTTTTCTACCGAAGCTGGGTGCCTTTCTAGCTGATCTCCCTTCGGGTACTCTCCTCCTGGGAGGGGACACGAACGCTGCAATGAACCCATCCCTAGATCGATCTAACTCTCCAACGGGTGCACAGGATGAGCGAGGCCTGGCGGGCTTCATCGAGGCCCTCGGCATGTGCGACATATGGCGGGCACACCACCCTCAGCTCAGGGATTACACGTTTTACTCGGCTAGACACGGGTCCTTTTCCAGAATCGACCATTTTTTTACCCGACTCACACATATGGGGGACTTCACGGATACCAGTCACATGGCGCGTGGGATCTCAGACCACTCACCAGTATGCGTTACCCTCCGAGGCCCGGAGGTGAATAGGGGTGCATGTCCGAGAATAGACCCCTGGCGCCTCCGAGATCCGGTCATAAGTGACAAGCTTCGCGAGGGGTCCAAGTTATACTTTGAGGAGAATCGGGGCTCTGTGGACTCCCAGGTCACCATGTGGGAGGCATACAAGGCAGTTCTGCGGGGACAAGCGCAAGCGTTAATCGGGGGTCAGAAAAAAGAGGAATCCCTACAGATTCGACGGCTCGAGCTGGAGGTAGAGACACTAAACCGAGATCCCGCATTGACGGTGTCGGCGGAGCTGAGACACAACTTGGCTCTGAAGCAAAGGGACCTTAAGGCACTGGCGGTGGGAGAGGCGCGAGCGTATGCACTGGCCACACAGCATCGGTTGTATGACGTTGGGGATAAGGGGCTGAAGCTACTAGCGTGGCTGGAGCGACGAGACAGAGAGCGCTCCTGGGTATCCGGGGTGCGGGATGAGTCAGGGACCCTGTGTTCCACCAGTGGGGAAATGGCCGAAGCGTTCACGGCCCACTTCGAGAGGGTTTACTCGCCGGTCTGCACGAGGACCGAATCGGACTGTGAGGAATTCCTGCGTGACTTCGCGCTGCCCATGCTGTCCTCGGAGGCACGAGAGAGGCTCGAGGCCGATATCACAGAGGAGGAACTAGGAATAGCTCTGAGCGCCCTACAGTCCGGCAAAGCGGCCAGGCCCAATGGGCTCCCGATCGAGATTTATCAACGTCAGGCGGCGGTGATACGAGCTCCCCTGCTGCGGATGTTCACTGAGGCACGCGAAGTGGGGCGGCTCCACCCGGACCAGAGGGAAGCCATGATAGTGACAATCCATAAAGCAGGGAAGCCCCCAGACCGGTGTGACTCATACCGTCCGATCTCACTAATAAACACGGAGGCTAAGGTCCTAGCCAAAGTCCTGGCAGAGCGGTTGGTGTCAGTAATAACGGACCTAGTGCACATAGATCAATCCTGGTTCATGCCCCGGAGGAGCACCCGCCATAACTTACGGAGGCTGTACGGGGTACTCCACTTGACAGAAGGAGTCGGGTTCACCCAGGCGGCGGCGGTGGCCTTACACGCCTCTATGGCCTTCGACAGTATTGAATGGCTCTACCTATTCATGGTTCTACAGCGGCTGGGATGCGGGACGATCTTTTGTAGCTGGGTGAAATTGTTATATGTACTACCAGTGGCCAGAGTACGAGTCAATGGGGCGGTGTCTAGATCCTTTCCCCTGAGGAGGGGCACCAGACAGGGTTGCCCCCTGTCCCCTCTCCTGTTTGCCCTAGCTCTGGAACCGCTAGCACACTGGATAAGGAGGGACCCCATGATATGGGGCATTGTTACACCGGGGGGCTGGGAAGAACGCGTGTCTCTATATGCGGATGATATGGTACTGTACTTGGCTCGGCCGTACCACTCGTTGGCCCGTGTACTGCATATCTTCGAATTGTTCGGCAGCTACTCCGGCTACACCATAAACTGGGCGAAGTCGGTGGTCTTTCCACTCTCTGGCCCTCCCCGCGACTCCCATCTTGCTGTTCGGCTCCGGTAGTAACTGACGGGTTTAAATACTTGGGGATCCATGTTACCCGAAATAAGACCGAGTTCCTGACTAAGAACCTCGAGCCCCAACTGTCTCGCCTGGACACAGATGTGAGCCACTGGCGATCCCTCCCGCTTACGCTTATGGGCCGCGCGGCTCTATTCAAAATGCTAACTTTGCCGAGACTGCTTTACATTTTACAAAACACGCCATTTCCGGTTCCCCCGCACTCTTTTAAACGGATCGCACAGGCAGTCCGCACACTGCTGTGGGATGGAGGGTCCCCACGGATTGCGCTTCACAAACTGCAAAGGGGGGTGTTTGATGGTGGCCTGGCAATCCCGGACGTAAAGTTGTACTACTGGGCGTCGCAACTACAGGTTGTAAACGACTGGGTATACGCAGACTGCAACGAGCCGGCATACCGGGTGGACAGGATGGTCATGACCGGCAGCAGCTGTGAGTCCCTTCTTTACGCCAGGAAGCCATTGCTGGGTTGGCCGGAGCACACTAGGGTGGTGGTGCAATGCTGGAAGGATGCCAATAGATTCCTTGGGTGGGAAAGTAAGCTGACCGGTAGGACCCCGCTGTGGTTGGGGGACCAGCTCCGAGAGGTGACCGCTCTGACGGGTTTCGGGGGGTGGCGGTTAATAGGCATCGAGTATTTGGGAGACATCTGGAAGGGTGATTCCCCCCGCTCGTTCGAATACATGCGGAAAGAATATGATATGCACCAGTCACAACGATACCAATACATCAGATTAGTTCACGCCCTCAGGGTACACGTGCAGAGAGGCGCATCCATACCGGAGTACTCCCCATTGGAGGACCGGTTACTGCTTGATCCTATTGAGGGAAAGCCCACATCCACGATTTACCGGAAGCTGCTCAACAACAGCCCAGACCCATTGATCTCTCTAAGAACAGCGTGGTCTATTGACCTGGGCAGTATCAATGATGAAAGTTGGCAAGAGGCGCTACAAAGCCCCAGAGAGGTAGCAATACGAGCCAGATTCCGACTGGTACAGTTGAAAATCCTGCATCGCACATACTATCCCCGCACACTCCTCCACAAATGGGGTAGAACTCAATCGGGGCTTTGCCTGAGGGGTGCCACCAAGAGGGATCCTTCTTCCATATCCTGTGGGAATGCCCTGAGATTGCATCATTCTGGGCTGGGGTTACAGACACTCTGTCCAGAGTGATGGGGAAAGTGGTCCCAATCGACCCGAAGTGGCTGCTTTTAATGATCAAGGGCGAAGAAGCCTGGCCCAGGCACGCGGAAATCTGGCTGGTCCTGGCGGCGGGGGTGGCAAAACGTAACATTGCCCGATGCTGGGGGAAGCAGGCACCCCCGCAATTAGAAGATTGGAAGCGAGACCTAGACTGGTGCCAAAGGGCCGAAGCAGTTGTGTACAAAAGCAGGGGGTGTGCCAAAAAATGGGGAAAGGTCTGGGCGCCCTGGAAGCGGTATAGAAATCCTGGGGCAACCGGAGATGAGTTAGAGGAAATGTCATTGGTACTCCCCAGAGCGGGGCTCCCATGCTTCTATCCCCTGTGGATATATGTATTCGGCGTAATAATGAACTGTTGCTGCAAGTACATGTTGTATGGTCTCATGAGCTGTGTTAATAAAAAGAGTTTAAAAAAAAAAAAAAAAGACGTCGACAAAAGTCGAGAAAAACTTAGTCAAAAAATGACTGAGGTACCTGCGCTGGCTGGCGCAGAAAAAGAAAGAACTGACGTCAGCGCGCGAGGGCGGCGTCTAAGTAGCTGCCGCAACGTTATCCCGGCGACCACGATGCCGACGACGGACACGGAGCCGACCGACACCACCTTCCGACGCGCAGAGGTACTGCTAAGAAAAACTTTCCAGATCCAGTCTGACGCCTGGGGGTAATTCTAAGGTAAGGAATCTATCACTAACGTGTTTCTTTCAGATAATGTTTTTTTATATCCTTCCAGATTAATTTAATCAACAATACCTATCAGGGTACAGTATTGAATGCATGTTATTTGTGTGCATTATACCTGCTTGATTGATATAGCAGTACACATTATTGTTTTATTCTAAAAGTGGTGTAGGGATCATTCCTTTGGTCCTGATGAGAAGCCAAGGCAATGGCTTCGAAACATGTAGACTAGAGAGGTGGTAGCCCATCACAGCATACAACCTCCACTCCCCTTTTTTAACAATACCAGCTAGAAGGAGTATTAAATATTAGTTTTCCACATAGCCAGGTATTTTTTAACTTCACTATTCTCACTCTGACCCTTCCACTCTCACATTACACATAGTATATTCACTCCTAAGTGCTCCCGCGACTTCGTTGGTCGTAGCACGCCCCGTCCCGCAGCGGGGAGGGAAGAACCCAACGATGAAGCATGCCACCAAGGGACCTTTTGGTGGGTGAGGGTCATTTTAACAACACACTGTGTTTCCCTATACATTGGTAGGGAACACACATTTCATGAACAGTGGTAAATATACTTTGGAAGGATATTATCATTTGTTGTGTTCAGGGTGGATTCTTTTTTGTTTTTCATGACGTATAGAGGAGGACGAGTCCACCTTCTGTTTTCACCTCTTCACTTCCTCTCTTGTTTATTAGGGGTTAGAGAAAGAGCAAGGAATGAGAAGGACAAAGTAAATAGGCAAGGTTTGATGTCTTCATGACTCGAAACAAGGGGCATCAATGGCAGTGCAAAGTGTACCAATGGACAAGCCATGTGTAGAAGCTGCTACGTCTGGACACTCCTAATTGCCATTCACGTAACACCAAAATGTTTTCTTTTTTACCTCAGAGAACGATCAACTTACACAGAGACCATTTTCATATTTAGACTTTGACTATTGTTCCCGTTGTTTGACAAAACCTTAACTGAATCTTGGTCTCGACTGAACCACACTTGTAATGTACTCCAAATATCACTGCTGGGATTTTATCCCAGTATTTTTGATCTGTGGAAGGTTAATGGTTCACTTTCATTAACAGACATAACTCTTATATTTTACAGGGACAGAATATTTATTTCAAAGTGTAGGCAAGTGTACTAAGCTGGACTCCTAGTCCTTCCTGCAGAGTTTTAGCCTTTGAAATGGGCCACACTATGAGGTAAGGAAATCAGTAGTCAAAGGGGCATTTTCCAAACCACCGTCTCAAAGTCCACTTGATGCCTGAGAGACCACACATACTGCTGGTTAACCACTAACCCCTACCCCTGTGCTGGCCACTGTTCTCATAGCACTCAGTAGAGTCACAATCCGCTTGCCTATTAAGATCCACCTTGCGGTCTCTTGAGACTGGTAGCAGATACTCCAAAAGGAGACTAGCCACACGTCTAAAGAGAACAAGCATTTGCAATGCAATAGGTCTTGCATTTACGAGAGTTTGAGCTATTGACATTGTAAATGATAATGCCTTATATTTATGTGTTGTTTTTAAAACAGATAAATAAAAGGGATTGTCATTTGCAATGCCAATAGCTTAAACTCTCGCAAATGCGAGACCTATTGCATTGCAAATGCATTCGGCGCCCGTGCTATAAACTTTTAAAAAAAGCATTAGTAGAGAGCGTGTCCTGCCTGCAACAGCAGGCAGGACAAAGCTATTTGAGAAAATAGTGCTCGGAGGCTGTAATTAAAGCCTACCGAGTAACAACACACGTAACAGAGGGTGTCGCCATGGGAAGTTACAAAATGAGACAAAGTGGTACTAAGGAGTAAAATGTACTTTACATGATGTTTTGGTACAGTCAAGTCATCAACTTTCAATTTCCCACAGTATAAGATATATGTTTGAGCACTGGCTTCCAATGTCCCAATGAACTGAAAAGGCTATCAACCTTCTTGCAGGAATCAATGCACCGCATGTGAAGCACCTCCTCTCACACTTATCACTTGAAGGTCGCATTCTGTTTACAGAATAGTTTTGTGATTTTTGAGTGACCCCTGCCTCATTTGCGCTTCCACAGGCTCTGCAGACAGCAAATGGAGAGATGCATGTCCAGAACAAAAGAGTCAAAATAAGAGGAAAAAAATGTCAGACCCGACCCACATCTTGCACACACATGCAAATTCCTCTACCAGCCTATGTTTAAAATATTTCAAGTAAGCATATTATCAAATAGAATGGAAATCACACCAGGTAACAACATTTGCTGTACGCATCAAAAAGTTTCTTTTTCATGAAACCGGAGATAACTTGTGGCTTGCGAAACTGTAAGAAACACAGACTATTGCTGTAATTTACAAAAATTACTGGTTGATTCGTTATCTTCTCTGTGTAAAATGAGTATTTAGAGGTGAATGATCAATGAATAACTCTGGTGAGAGTTGCACAGAAAGAGTTCCTAAACTAAAGTCAACTTAGAACCCCTAACCTCCAGGATGGACAAAATGAGACAGTACTAAAACAGGGGTCTAGTTTCAGGTGCTTTGAAACACAAGTTACTTACCTTCGGTAACGATATATCTGTAAGAAACATTAGTAGTGATAGATTCCTTACCTTAGAATATCCCCAGGCGTCAGACTGGATCCGGAAAGTTTTCGTCAGCAGTACCCCTGCGCGTCGGTAGGGGCGTCGTGCGGCTCCGCGTCCGTCGTTGGCGTCGCTGGGATGACGTCGCAGCAGCTACTTAGACGCCGCCCTCGCGCGCTGACGTCAGTTCTGTACACGACTTTCCGCGCCAGAAACGCAGAGCCATGCAAGATACTGACCACTGGTGCACAAAACTAGGGCCCTGAAGGGATGTCCTTAACCCCGACATGCGGTGGTATTGAGGTGGCATCCGTCACCGACATCATCCGATGACAGTCCTCGCAGGACTTAAACCCGGGCATCCCTAACAGCACCAGGAGTCGAATCAACTCGAAAAAGGTGAGAAAAAGATCTCAAAAAACGTAGTCAAAAAGACTAGGGGTACCGCTCTCTCCGGATCTGCGCTTGCTGGTGCGGAAAAAGAAAGAACTGACGTCAACGCGCGTGGGCGGCATCCAAGTAGCGCCCGCGACGTCATCTCGGCGACCACGACGCCAACGACGGACATGGAGCCGCACGACGCCCCTACCGACGCGCAGGGGTACTGCTGACGAAAACTTTCCGGATCCAGTCTGACGCCTCGGGATATTCTAAGGTAAGGAATCTATCACTATGTGTTTCTTTCAGATCATGCATGTAGGGTACAAAAGCCGGAGGAGCAGCAAATGATGAAAGGTGAGTTCTTGAGGGCCACAAAACAGGAGGGATATTGGGTTAACCATATCTGATCACCTGAAAGTGACTATATAATACAATACCCACATGGGTTGAGCAAGAGGAATGTTGCAGCACACAAGAAGAGATACAGCTAGCCATCTGCATTTGAATTACATGAGTAATTTGCATTGTACTAGAAATACACTTGCCTAGTCAGTGGGGGTTTCTTCTGTCAGAGCTAGAATGGGATGCTGAGTTATCTCTGTGCACAACAGTGGTGAATGACCTTCTGGAAATCTTTGTGAATTTGGTTAAATAGACTCTTGCCAACTTCAGTTTGGCGAAGCTGTTCCTTTAGACCTTTCAAAACACGTCATTCACTAGGATTTTTCATTCTTTGGGGGATCTTTCTCACCCCATTTTTTTTATCTTCACCCTAATACCCTATTACTCAATCCGACAGCCCCTTCTACCATCTGCTTCTGTTCTGCTGACTGCTTTTCATTTCCTCTTTCATTCAGCTCCTTCTCACCTTCCCTCACTCTCCAAGTCTCCATTTCTACGTCATTTTTCATTCTCTTTAATCATTCCCCTTTCCTTGTTATTCCCTCTCCATTACCTCATTTCACATTACTCTGTTCAGTTGCCTTCCTCCATTGATTCTCCTATTCTCGGTCTCTCTGCTCGCTATTCTGTACCCCACTTTTCCATTATTTGTCCACAAAAACGTCTATTTCCTCATTCAGGTGTATTGCCGGAAGCCTTTATTTTAACATCAACACTATGGATTTTATACCGGATCTGTCATTTTTATTTATTTATGATATGGGGTGAAGAGGCATCAATTTGGTTTTTCACCAAACTGACTTTTTTGACAGGCTCCTTTCACCAAAAAGACATTTATCAAGTTAGTTTGTTGAAGAAGTTGCATAGGGTTCTCATAAGGAACTAAAGGACGGATGTACAAAGCATTTTTCCGGTCACAAATGGAATGATTCACAGAATTGGGCAGTTTGGCACCATATAAATGCTTTTTTAAATGTACAAAATGCGATTCGGTAACTTGTTATCGAATCACATTTTGCATTTGCGGTTCAGTATTTGGAAGGGGCGTGTTTGGGGCGTCTTTCCAAATACCGAATAGGTATGGTATGTATTACAGTTTTGCGACTGAATTCTGGTCTCAAACCTGTAATACTTTATCACCAGTTTAAACCTGGTTGTAACCCATTCGCAAAGGGGAGTGGTCCCCTCTGGACCTCGTTCCCTTTGGGAATGTAAATACAAATATTTTTTAGGAGCAGGGAGTGGTCCCACGGACCACTGCCTACTCTTAAAAAATGAAACTGCGAAGTTTCATTTTTTCTTCTTAAATGCACCCTATCAAAAAGCAATCACAGACATGGTGGTCTGCTGATCTCAGCAGGCCACGATTCCTGTCATGGCTGCGACTCCTAATGTGTCCCAAATTGCGACCTACCTCATTAATATGCATGAGGTAAGTCTAATTGCGACCCAGTAGGAATAGCTAATGAAACTCAAAAGAGTTTCATACATTAGGAATACCGATTTCCTAATTGCGATTAGAAGAAAATCGCAATTAGGAAATCAGCATTCCTAGTGTTAGTACATCTAGTTCATTGTGTACTGTTCTCAAGCCCACATCGTCAGAAAGTTAATGGTAGTCAAAAATCCAATGAAGAAAGGTTCAAACATGTAAACATTTATAATGCACAAGTGTTTCATGGAGAGAATCAGTGAAGTGCAAGAGGATGTTTTTCAATATGAGAGTTCTAATGAAACTTAAATTCATAATATGAAATTGGTGGGGATAATAATTAAGAGTAAAACAAGATTTCTCAATGAAGGGGAGTGAATATATAGAACAACAACCCTCTAGCAGCGGTGGAGGCAATTGTAAAAAACACTTACTAAAAGGACTGTGACAGACATAAGGGAGCAACAGTACTGAGTCTAAGTTTCAATATTAAGCAGAGACATTCCCAGAATGGGTGGGCTTGGAAATACTTGCATGCTATTTGTTAATTACAGGTTTGAACATAGACTCATTTCAAGTATTATAGGGCCTAACATCATGTATTGACTAGATATGTTTAGCTACAACCTAATAACAAGCAATCAGAAATAAAAAAGGAATAACAAAAGTATGTAAAACATTTTTACAATATAAAATACTGTTTTCTAGCAAGCTATGAAACTGAGAAAATGACTTAGGTAGTCATTATTGCCTACCTGCTAGCCATGTTCCACTCCAGAGCTGGATTCTGGGAGTTTCGTTCACTCTCCGTCAGTGCCCCACCTTTGCTGCTATCTTTTTCGGGTTTAAGCTGATCCCACTGGGCAGTACCTATATTGATGGACTGCAAGTCTATTTGGTATTGTCTGTCCTCAACTTCTGAACCTGGGTCACGTAATATTCCCAAATTCATAGCTCTCCTGAAAAGGAAATACATGTTTCATGATTAACACCATTTCAACAAGTCCTTGCTGTATTGAGCAATGTTCACAATTAAGTGGAAGCTTTAAGAATTTTTTCAATATATCTGTATTTTAAAGGTGTTGCTAAAGCTACCTGACAAGGGTAGAGGCACAATTTTATTTGATATTCAACACTTGATGTTAAAGAATACTGCCACTAAGGTTAAGGAAAGATAAAAACCAAAAACAACAAAAAATCAATCTTACATCTGCACATGATAAAATAAACCATTTAATAACTAGAACATAATTATCTTGTACAGCGGTTCTTAATCTTGTGACTTCTGTGAACTCCTACTGAATCATCACTGGATTATGGGGACTCATGCTGAATTATTACTGGGAGCCAAGGACCCCAGTCTAAGCAATTTCTACCTACGATTTGAACCTCAAAACAATACACATAAATATAAAAAAAAGTGTGCCTCAGCATTTTACTTTGTCTTTTTGCTCGTAATGCATGCTCTCTTTTGTTAGTAATTCAGCTGAGGCCATCCATGATCCATACTATATTATGATTTCTGTACTCCTGCTGCTCCCACACATCAAGCCATGAATTCCAACTCAATTAGTAGCTGGCAAGTTCAATTGCCTTCAAATTTACAGAACGTTTTTACATAATATATATATATATATATATATATATATATATATATATATATATATATATATATATATATGTCCCAAAGTTCTCCCTTTCGAAGAGAAATAGCCGCACACCACAACGTTAATCCATTCAATTTAATAACGGCACAGCATCGGCACCAGTCCTGACATGTTTCGGTCTCCATAGACCTTTCTCAAAGGATCGCCGTTGACATCATAATGCTGAGCAGAAAACCGGCAAGTCGATTGCACATATTTATTTACAGATATTTGCCCCCTAGTGGACACCCTTATGGGTTGACATCTTGCATGCTGGTACTTGTGGTTTTAACTGCCCCTTGCTTTTCAACCCTCCAGTGGGTGATGTCATAAAATTTGTCTCTTGGCTGTAGCAGTTTATAACGTTGTGTCTCAGCAGCATATTTTCAAAAGCTGTTGAGAACCATGCCGAAGTTGGTCTCCGGCGGCTCAGCGCAATGTGTGTGTGTGTGTATATATATATATATTTTTTTTTTAAACAATGGACGCTGCACTCCGGAGTTCGAAATTCAAATTTTAATTTCGCAACAATCCACCAACGCGTTTCAGCCTACCCAAAGCTTTTTTCACGGTTAGTGAGTCCCTTTTCTATTGCACTATTTATACCTCACTTGGCCACAAACGAATTAAAAGTGTGCAGCACGAAGCGGCCAAGACTTGAATCTGTGTGAAGGAAGTCAGACACGTAAACAGTACGGCTGACGAACGGAGTCAGGTAGGTGGGAGTTTGATAAAACGAAATTCTGGAAAGAGAGAGTGGGCCCCAAACGCAGCATGCAGGGAGTAACACATCTGTTGTCAGGCAAACCTTGATATGGTAGCGCGCAAAGCAAAAAAAAGCGTCAAAGGCAGCAACAATGTTTCAGTCAGGATCTGAAACAGAGGAAAATAGAATAATAGAATCCAACAGACAGGGGGACGCGGAAATGTCTTTAAAACAACTATTGAACCAAGTTGAAAGAATGTACAAAAAAGAAATTAACAAAAGTTGGGAAGCAATCGCCTTGAAGAAATACATTGAATTGAAACAAATACCTAGAGGATTACGAATCTTCACAATGCCCACACACCCGGATACAAAAACGGAACTCTTGGAAGAATGGGGTGAAAACAACACACAATGCTCCTTAAATATGATGAGAATACTTACAAAACATGCAAGGATTGACTTGGAGGAATTAACCAAAAACATAGAGGAAATGGAAGAAAGAATTAATGCTCAACCCAACAAGGAGGAATCCCTAAAAATGAGGAAAGACATGGACACACGCCTGGAAAAATATGAGGTGCGGAAACAGGGAAAGTTTAAAAGGGACGAATATGATTACAAACATGGAAGAACTTTAACATTTGCAAAAAGATTTGAGACACTAAAAAAAAACTATCCTGTCATGGTCCCTGCCTCAACAAGCGAAATAACGAGTGAATCAGACATAAGTGAGGGAGAAGGAGCAAGTGGTACAAATACATCATCCAAAACGACTTTTTTAGAGGAGATGCGGTTGATGCACATGGATCAGACATTGATGAGAGGAAGAGGACGTGGAAGGGGTATAAACAGAGGCCGAGGCAAAGGAGAAGGAAATATTACAAAAGCACAAGAAAAACCAGACGCTCTAAACGGAAAAAAACAATACCCATTACGCAACTTGAACAAAAAGAAATAGAAAAATCCAATCTGATTATAAATCTCTCCAAACACACACTTACCAAGGAGGAAGCAGCGCTGCTTAACAAAGGATTATCATTTTGCCCAGAAAGTCACTATGATTACACCCAAGTGAGGATTGATTTGTACAAATATGTATGAAAATTAAAATTGGCAAAAGTACACGCAAACAACAACAAAAAATATGATACCATAGAGCAAATGGGAGAAATAAATCAACCGAATCAAGGTGAAACAGAACTAAGTATCGATCAAATACCAGATTTAAAAAACATGTTCGATCTAATGTTCAATTTGAATGATCATGAAATGACAGAAGAACAAATATTGCAACAACTAGCCATAGAAACTGACAAACGAATTGATAGTGGTCTTAAAAAAAAGTCAAAATATTGTCCATCTTTATCACCAGGCAACAAATTTGATCTCTTTGCGGAAGACATCATTGGAGAACTCGATAAAATGTCGAAAATGAGACATCAAGTGCACAAAGAAAATCTAAGTTGTGGAGAACGAGAAGCAATGAAAAGATGAATGGAAAATCAAGAAATTATAATAAAACCCGCGGATAAAGGGGGCAACATTGTACTTATGGACAAAAAAGATTACATAACTGAAGCATACAGGCAACTAAACGATACCACCAATTATTGTAAAATCCAAACAAATCCAATTAATGAAATGATGGTGGATTTAAATAAGAAATTACAGGAATGGCACAAAGCAACCCTTATCAGTGATGATGAATTTCAATTTTTAATGAAGGATCTCCCATTAACTCCAACGATATACTTTCTACCAAAGATCCATACAACACTTCAACATCCTCCTGGTAGACCAATCATGTCCTCATGCGACTCACTATATGAAAACATATCAAAAAATGTTGATCAATTTCTTGCTCCTAAAGCTCAAAGTCTCAGTTCATACATCAGAGATACAGGAGACTTTCTGAGGATATTAACGGGGATCAGTTGGAACACCAAATACCTATTGGTGACTATAGATGTAGTCTCCCTGTATACATCTATTAAACATGAAATTGGGTTGAAAGCTTGTAACTATTTCCTAAGACAGAGGCGGATAACAGAATTAAAACACACACAAATGTTGCTATCAATGATTGAAACATGCTTAACTAACAACATTTTTCTCTTCAACAAAGAACTTTTTAAACAAAACTGCAGACCTGCGATGGGCATATCCTTTTCACCAAACTATGCCAACATCACAATGGGTTGGTGGGAGGAGACAGTAGCCTGGAGCACAGAATACCAAAATGAACTGGAAAAGATAGTTCTCTGGGTCCGATACATCAACGACCTTTTCATAATATGGAATGGAACAGCAAAAGAGTTCAAGGCATACTTTAAAAAACTCAACGAAAATGAAGTAGGTCTGTCCTTTACGTGTACAACAAGCAGAAAAGAAATTGCATTTCTGGACACGTTAATATACATAGAGGAAGACCAGATCCATTCAACACTATTCAGGAAAGAGACAGCTACGAATAGTATTTTACACGGTACGAGTTTTCACCCCAAAACATTACTAGACAGCATTCCTTATGGAGAATTTGTACGAATGAAGCGGAATTGCTCTAAGAAAGAAGATGCTGAGGAGAAAATTGCTGAAACGATGTCAAGATTAAAAATGAGAGGTTACAAAGAGATAACCCTAAAGAAAAGCGAGAAGAAAATATGCAAAAAATCAAGAGAAGAAACCCTGATACCAGAAAGAGAAACAGATCGAAACAAAAAGGAAAATCAAGAGGCCCCTAGATTCATCACGACCTACAGCAAGGAAAGTGGCAAAATTGTAAATAAAATACAAAGTACTGGCACTTGATTGCAAATGATCCAGATGTAGGCCCACTTCTGGGATCCAGACCGTTAGTGACTTACAGAAAAACAAAATCACTTAAAGATTTATTAGTTAAAAGCCACTTTCAAGAATCACCAAAATCCAATTGGCATCTTTAACAACAAAGAGGGTTCAAAAAATGCAACTCATGCAAAGCATGTAAAATTGGTATGAATGTTAAATACATCACGGATCGAGCTGGGAAAACCATAAACATCATCCAAAAGATCACCTGCATCACTCAATACGTCATATATGTCATTGAATGCAACTGTGGATTAAAGTACATAGGGAGCGCGATTTGCATGTTGAAGAAAAGGATCCTTGAACATATTAGAGCTGTAAAAAACAAGGATATGACATAAGCCACTGTGAAACACATGGCACAGTGCTAAAATGGCAATTGGAAAGCGATGAGCTACTATGGCATCCATGCAATAACACTTAATGATCGCGGAAGAGATAGAATAAAAAAACTACGCCAACTGGAATCGCGGTATATAATAAGACTAAGGACCAAGACGCCGCAAGGAATAAATAATGACGAAGAACTTTTTGTACATCTGAAATAAACACAAGGGTAAAAATAATCTGGAAACTGAATGACTGTCACCCTGAGTGTGAGGAAATTGAGAGAACACAAAGAAAAGTGGGGATTATAAGTGAAGAAATATTAAAAACTTGGGTACTATACCAGTAAATGCAGGAACAATTTATGAAGAGACAACACCACTATAAGAAATATGGGTACTATACCCAAAGAATGGACTTTGTGTTATAAACGGTATAAACATAAGAAATGCACAAGTGACAATAAGAATCGAAAATCTAAGTACTAAACTACTAATATTCAGAGCGATATCAAAACATGCCAAATGTTGACAACAGTGAATGTCTTTTCTTGTAAATATGTGTAAATAAAGCTGCATTGATAAATGCACTACATTACCCACAATGCCACATTGAGGCCAAGTGAGGTATAAATAGTGCAATAGAAAAGGGACTCATTAACCGTGAAAAAAGCCTTGGGTAGGCTGAAACGCGTTGGTAGATTGTTGCGAAATTAAAATTTGAATTTCGAACTCCGGAGTGCAGCGTCCTCTGTTTCGAAATTAAATACAGGGCTTGGATCCGGCCCTTCCGTTTGCACCCGCTGCTGTGCGCGCCGACTATTTGGGTCACATTGTGGAAAAAAGAAAAAAAAATTATATATATTCTCACTAGCTTGGGGCACGGGTGCAGAGAGACACTTGACACTACTTTGGCAGTACCTGCAATATTTAAAACGAAGCGCCTTGGAGTGTGCATACTTTCCAACAATGACTGCAGTGCTAAACATATTGGAAGAACATTAACAACATGCACTGCTTCCCATTCCAAGTATTTACATTTTGCTCCGTGGTGCATTCTGGGCACAGAAGGACCTCAAGACCTCAGAACTACAAAGGTCGACATGCAACAGCTGAGGTCACTTTAAATTGCTGGTCTATGATTAAGATTAATTTGGAATCGAAATGCGTCAGAGAAACTGCCTTTTGAAATGTGTAATAAAGCACCTGTGTTTCCCAAGTTGTTTCAGCATTTCTCTGGGGGGGGGGATCCTCCCGAAGAGGCAGACGGATCGGGGATCTACGCTCATACTGAGTAGCTCGGGATACCAAACTCTTCGAGCCCAGTCCGGAGCCACAAGAATGACTTGGGCCCGGTCGTGCCGAATCTTCTTCAACACTCTGGGTAGAAGTGGTATAGGCGGAAAGGCGTACAACAGACCGCAACTCCATTCGTGACGAAAAGCGTCGCCGAGCGAGTGCCGCCTTGGAAATTCCAACGCGCAGAACTGATGACATTGCGCGTTCTCTTCGGTGGCGAATAGATCTAACCAAGGCTCTCCCCACTGTAGAAAGAGTCCTTGCGCCACTTCCGAGTGAAGACGCCATTCGTGATCCATTATGCACCTGCGGCTGAGTTCGTCCGCCCTGGCGTTCAGGGAACCTGCCAGGTGTTGAACCACCAGGAACATGCCCTGATGTTCCAGCCATGCCCAGAGGCGCAGAGCCTCCTGACAAAGGGTCCACGACCCCACCCCGCCCTGTTTGTTGCAGTACCACATGGCGGTGGTGTTGTCGGTGAACACCTGCACTACCGTCCCTTTGACAGAGGGAAGGAATGCCTTGAGTGCAAGTCGGATCGCCCGGAGCTCCAGAAGGTTGATATGGAGCCGGGACTCCGCCGGAGACCAGAGGCCTCTGATCTCCGCCTCTCCCATGTGACCGCCCCATCCCAGAAGGGACGCGTCCGTCACAACTGTATGCTCTGGCTGGGGAAGGGAGAGGGATCTGCCCATGACCCATTGCCGGTTCGAGAGCCACCACTGCAACTGTGTTGCAGTCCCCTCCGAGATCTGGACGTGATCGGACAGGTTGCCCTGGTGCTGCGCCCACTGGAACTTCAGGTCCCACTGCAGAGCCCGCATATGCCATCTGGCATGATTGACCAGCAGGATGCAGGAGGCCATGAGGCCCAGCAGCCTCAGGGTCATCCGTACCGAAACCCAGGATAAAGGCTGAAAGATCGGAATCATAGCCTGAATATCCCGGACTCGCCGTTCGGGAGGATAGGCCCGAAACTGCGTCGTGTCCAGAACTGCTCCGATGAAAAGGAGCTGTGGAGAAGGAATCAGATGCGACTTCGGCACATTGATGGAGAACCCCAGCGAGTGCAGGAGTTCGGCCGTAGTCTGGAGGTGGGAGACGACTGCCTGGGACGAGCCCGCCTTCAACAGCCAGTCGTCGAGGTAGGGGAAGACTGAAACCCCTGCCCGGCGCAGATGAGCTGCGACCACCGCCATCACTTTCGTGAACACCCGAGGGGCACTGGTAAGGCCAAAGGGGAGCACGGTGAACTGAAAATGCTCGAGGCCTACCGTGAACCGAAGGTAACGCCGGTGGGCCGGCAGGACGGGGATGTGGAAATAGGCGTCCTGCAAGTCCAACGCTACCAACCAGTCTCCGGGGTCGAGGGCAGTCAAGACCTGAGCTAGGGTGAGCATCTTGAACTTCTCCTTCCGGAGGAAGCGATTGACGTTCCGGAGGTCCAAGATAGGACGCATGTCCTCCTTGTCCTTTTGGGCACCAGAAAGTAGTGGGAGTAGCAACCACGCCCTACTTCTGGGGTCGGAACATGCTTGATGGCCCTCTTGGCCAAGAGGGCCGTGACTTCCTTCTGTAGAAGCACCAAGTGATCCCCTGACATGCGGTGGAATTGAGGTGGCATGGCTGGGGGGTGGTCTCGAAGGGGAGGAGTAGCCCCTTCGGACAATGTCCAAGACCCACCTGTCCGAGGTGATGGGACGCCAGTGGTGAAGGTGATGGCGGACCCTGCCCTCGACTGGCGTGCTGTGCACCTGAAAGGAGGGACTAGGAGGGCTTGGAGGCCGCGGACGGGTTGGAGGTGGTGGCCTGACCCGCACGCTGGTTGCCCGAACCGCCACGGCGGTATCCACGTCCTCGGCCACGCGGGCGCTTGCTGCGCGGGCCGTTGGCCGGGCTGTGGACGTGACTGGGCGCCCCTTCCGTGGCCACGAAAGGGGCGAAAAGCAGACGTGAGCGGAGGGCGCACAACAGCAAGGCCCAGGGACTTAGCAGTAGCCCGTGAGTCCTTGAAACGCTCCAGCGCATGGTCTGCCTTCGAACCAAAAAGACCGACTCCATCAAAGGGCATGTCCATGAGAGTATTCTGGACATCCCCTGAAAACCAGTGGTTCTCAGCCAGGCGTGGCGACGCAGCGCCACCGTCGTTGCAAGCGATCTGCCCAGCGAGTCGGCGGTATCAAGGCCACAGCGGATGGTATATTTAGCCGCATCACGCCCTTCCGCAATGGCGCGGGTAAGCAGTGTCTGGACCTCCTCAGAACACTGCGGCAAAACATTCGCCACCGAAACACACAGGGAGTGGGTGTATCGGCCCAAGAGGCAAGCGGTATTAACAGACCGCAAGCCAGCACTGGAGGAAGAGAAAGCCTTCTTCCCAAAGTGATCCAGGCGCTTGGATTCCCTATCCGGAGGGGCGGTAGGGAAGGCGGTTTGGGAGGCAGAGGCTTGGACAACCAAGCTCTCAGGGGTGGGGTGTTGGGAGAGAAACAGGGGTCGCCCGGAGCCGGGCGATGGCGTCGGGCCACGTTCCTATCCACAGGAGCCCCTGTGGTGGGTTTGGACCAGGCACCCAAAAGAACGTCAGTGAGTGCATCGTTGAACGGCAGCACAGGCTCCGAAGAGGAGGCCGCCGGCTGAAGCACTTCAGTCAGGAGGTTAGTCCTGACGGCCACTGTAGGCAACTGGAGATTCAAGGCTCCAGCAGCTCTACGCAACACCGTTGCAAAATTAGCCCCCTCCTCCGTTGCCACGGGAGGAGACAGCATGCCAGAGTCAGGGGAGGTATCCAGACCACTGGCATCCCCAAGTTCCTCAACCCAGTCCGGGTCAAACTCGCACTGTTGTGTGAGAGGGTCCTCAGACCCCTCCCAGCTCTCCTGGTCCTCCTCAGGTTGAAAATATGGAGGAGGAGGGACATAAGGGACCCAAGGTCTCATTGGCGCCGGAACCGGCGTTGGGCGACGCCGGTCCGGCTCCATGTCCGGACCCGGGGAGAACCGGGGAACGACGCCGCCCGGAGCCCCGGACGGCGTCGGAAACGGCACCGGGGACATCGGCGTCGGCGGAGGCGTGGTTAGGTCAACCGGCGTCGATGGGGGTTGCGGCACCACCGGAGCCGGGGTCGAGGCCGGGGCCGGAGCCGAGGCCGGGACGAAGGCTGGTGGGACAGGCGACGCCGGGACCGGAGTCGACGGCGACGCCGGAGCAACCCCATCAGGGCCCGCGGGGCCCGAAGGCGCACCGGAGGGACCTTGAGGCCCGAAGAGGAGGGCCATGGCCGACAGGAATTCCTGCACTTTGGCCGGATCCGCCCCCGAACTTGGGAAGGGCGGGTATGGCGGGGCGACTCCACAGGCATGTCCGGGGCCGCGGGGACGGTGCCGGGAGGGGCCTCAGCCGAGTCGCGAGACCGGCGAGGCGAAGTCTTAGAGCGATGACGCCGCTTAGACTTCTTGTGCTTCGACTTACCGGAGGAGCGCGAAGACTTGGATTCCGACGACCGGCGGGGACTCCGCGTCCCGCCCCTCGACCTCTCCCGGGACCGGGGCTTGGTGCGGCACGGAGCCGAATGCCGGACTTCGAGGAGCTTTCGAGACCGCTCTCGCAAAGCCTTAGGATGAAGTTTCCGGCAGTCAGGACACGACTTCGTGTCGTGGTCTCGGCCGAGACAAAAGAGACACTCGAGGTGCGGGTCCGTGATCGACATCATGCGACCACATTCCTCGCAGGGCTTAAAGCCGGGCATCCCTACGACACCTTAGGAGTCGTGAAGACTCGTTGAAAAAGCAGTGAAAAAAATTCACCAAAAAAAATAGACAAAAAGTGACTAGGGCACTGCTCTTCCCGGATCTGCGCTTACTGGCGCGGAAAAAAGAAGAGCTGACGTCAGCGCGCAGGGGCGGCGCCTAAGTACTGCCCGCGACGTCATCCCGGCGATCACGACGCCGACGACGGACGCGGAGCCGCACAACGCCGCCTACCGACGCGCAAGGGTACTGCTACGCAAAAACTTTCCGGATCCAGCCTGACGCCTGGGGATATTCTAAGGTAAGGAATCTGTCACTAACGTGTCTCTTTCAGATACAGTTTAGTTTAGCCCTGGGAGGTCCGTTGGGGTTGAGGAAAGCAAACGTATTTGTGAATGCTAATGGTTAACAAACAAAAAATTGAGCCGGTCATAAAATAAAGCAAACAGTACCCAGACATAGTGCAATATACAGAGCGTAGGTCTGAACACAAGCAGGAATGCTCTGCAAAAAATAGCGCCGGTAATATATGAAAACGTACGTTAGGCAGACAGAGTGGCAAATACAGAGCTTTAAAGTCGACCACTAAATCTATTACTTCACATTCCCATCTAAACACTGCGTGTTTCTGTTCGCTTTCTTTCTTTATAATATGTTTTAGGTGCATTAAAACGCCAGGCTGATAAAGTGCAAATTATGGCAGGAAGCTTGGAACACGAGCAGGAAACAAAGTAAACAAAAAATTGCGCCGGTAATAAAAGAAAACAGACGTCAGGGAGATAAAGTGCTGAATACGGAGCGTAGCACAAATTAATATTTGAATACAAATTGTGACAACATTCTTGATTTCACGACCAATTTAACGCTTAAACAAAGGTTGTACGATGTCTGCTTGCAACAATAGAAAGCTAGTCATTGTTAGTCGCTGCATTGCAACTGATGACATACTACAGTATACAGAACGTAGGCGGAACAGGAGCAGGAATGCTCTGCAAAAAAAAGCGCTGTTAATAAATGTAAACATACGGCAGGCAGATAGAGTGGCAAATATGGAGTTGTAAAGTCGGCTGCTAAATCTATTCCATCACATTTCCATCTAAACGCTGCGTGTTTCTGTTTGCTGTATTTATTTATAATATGCTTTAGTTGCATTGGAAAGCCAGTGTGTTATAGTGTATAAATAATGTGCTTTATTTCAAAAAGATGTCTCTAAAGCATATTACCAAAAAAACACAAGCTGTCGGCCCAAGGGAGGTGGCAACAGGAGCACGCCGATGCGCATTTTAAACAAGCTGTCGGCGTTGTGCGAAAAATATAGTGCGTCCTAGCTAATAAAGAAGAGTGTGTAACGCCGCAAGTGAGAGATCCAATCCCGCTAGGCGTGGCTAAAAGGAGACAGGGTGGCAACAAGGAGGGATTGACATGCCTTCGGTGCAATCATTGCACTGCCTTTGGCATAATTCGTGACGCCAAACGACGCGCACGAATGAAAGCTGAAGGCGGAGCTGGGACACGGCTTCGGAATCCGTATTGATTCCAAGAAGCCCTCTGCATGGCGAGAGCAGCGCATGCGCTGCTTTCGCCAGGCCGAGACCTAAAGCACAAGTTACTAACTTGTGTAACGATATATCTGTAAGAGACAGTAGTTAGTGACAGATTCCTCACCTTAGAATATCCCCAGGCGTCAGGCTGGATCCGGAAAGTTTTTTGCGTAGCAGTACCCTTGCGCGTCGGTAGGCGGCGTCGTGCGGCTCCGCGTCCGTCGTCGGCGTCGTGATCGCCGGGATGACGTCGCGGGCAGTACTTAGGCGCCGCCCTGCGCGCTGACGTCAGTTCTGTACACGACTTTCCGCGCCAGGAACGCAGAGCCATGCAAGAAGCTGACATAGGTGTCTGAAAAATACTAGGGCCCTGAAAGGGATGTCCTTAACCATAGAAATCAGTTCGCAGAACGGGGAGGATGGGTGGGCGGTAAGGAATCTGTCACTAACTACTGTCTCTTACAGATATATCGTTACACAAGTTAGTAACTTGTGCATCTGAAAGAGACACGTTAGTGACAGATTCCTCACCTTAGAATAGATACCCCAGCAATACCAACCCCGGTGGTGGGTCTGCGAACAAAGATCAGACAAGGAAGTCCTGGAGGACAGAACGGCCAAAGAAGCCGTCCCTCCGGACCTGACTGTCAAGGCAGTAATGCTTTGTAAACGTGTGCAGCGAGGCCCACGTAGCTGCCTGACAGATAACCGGCAGCGGAACACCGCGGCCCAAGGCCGTGGTAGCAGCCGTTGCCCTGGTGGAATGGGCACGCAGCCCAACAGGAGGCTCCTTCTTAGCCAAAGAATAGCAGCTCTTGATGCACAAGGTAACCCAGCGGGAGATGGTCCTCTTGTGCACCGCCCGACCTTTTTGGCGCCCACGTAGCCAACAAAGAGCTGGTCATCCACCCGGAAGTGTTTTGTGCGGTCAATATAGAAAGAGAGCGCACGTTTTGGGTCCAGACGGTGGAGCCTCTCTTCCTCTCTGGAAGGATGCGGAGGCGGAAAGAAGGTGGGCAAAGTGATGGTCTGCCCAATGTGGAAAGCAGTAACCACCTTTGGCAAGAAGGACGGACGCGTCCGAAGAACAACCTTGTCTGGATGAACAGACAGAAAGGGAGGTTTGCAAGATAGAGCCTGGAGCTCACTCACCCGCCGAGCGGAGGTGATGGCCACCAGAAAGGCTGTCTTCAGAGTCAGAAGACGAAGAGGACAGTTATGTAGAGGCTCAAAGGGAGCGCACATTAAAAAGGTAAGAACCAAGTTCAAGTCCCACTGAGGCATCACAAACGGAACAGGAGGGAAGAGGTGAGTAATGCCTTTTAAGAACCTGTTAACAACAGGGGACTTGAAAAGGGAGGGCTGATCAGGGAGCCTGAGGAAGGCCGAGATAGCACAAAGATAACCCTTGATGGTACCCAGGGCAGAACCCTGTTGGGCCAGAGAGAGAAGGAACAGAAGGACCTCAGAAAGAGGGGCAGAAAGGGGATTCACAGCCTTTGCTGTGCACCATGCCACAAATTTGTTCCACCTGCAGGCGTATACCACCTTAGTGGAGGGACGCCTGGCTGCCAGAATCACATCACAAACTTCGGGAGGCAAGTCGAAAGGAATCAACTGCCGCCGCTCAATCTCCACGCAAGCAGGTGTAGACTGGACAGGTTCGGGTGAAGGACCGTCCCCTGCTGCTGCGACAGAAGATCCTCCCGAAGAGGCAGACGGATCGGGGGATCTACGCTCATATTGAGTAGCTCGGGATACCAAACTCTTCGAGCCCAGTCCAGAGCCACAAGAATGACTTGGGCCCGGTCGTGCCGAATCTTCTTCAACACTCTGGGTAGAAGTGGTATAGGCGGAAAGGCGTACAATAGACCGCAACTCCACTCGTGACGAAAAGCGTCGCCGAGCGAGTGCCGCCTTGGAAATTCCAACGCGCAGAACTGATGACATTGCGCGTTCTCTTCGGTGGCGAATAGATCTAACCAAGGCTCTCCCCACTGTAGAAAGAGTCCTTGCGCCACTTCCGAGTGAAGACGCCATTCGTGATCCATCATGCACCTGCGGCTGAGTTCGTCCGCCCTGGCGTTCAGGGAACCTGCCAGGTGTTGAACCACCAGGAACATGCCCTGATGTTCCAGCCATGTCCAGAGGCGCAGAGCCTCCTGACAAAGGGTCCACGACCCCACCCCGCCTTGTTTGTTGCAGTACCACATGGCGGTGGTGTTGTCTGTGAACACCTGCACTACCTTCCCTTTGACAGAGGGAAGGAATGCCTTGAGTGCAAGTCGGATCGCCCGGAGCTCCAGAAGGTTGATATGGAGCCGGGACTCCGCCGGAGACCAGAGGCCTCTGTTCTCCGCCTCTCCCATGTGACCGCCCCATCCCAGAAGGGACGCGTCCGTCACAACTGTGTGCTCTGGCTGGGGAAGGGAGAGGGATCTGCCCATGACCCATTGCCGGTTCGAGAGCCACCACTGCAACTGTTGTGCAGTCCCCTCCGAGATCTGGACGTGATCGGACAGGTCGCCCTGGTGCTGCGCCCACTGGAACTTCAGGTCCCACTGCAGAGCCCGCATATGCCATCTGGCATGAGTGACCAGCAGGATGCAGGAGGCCATGAGGCCCAGCAGCCTCAGGGTCATCCGTACCGAAACCCAGGATAAAGGCTGAAAGATCGGAATCATAGCCTGAATATCCCGGACTCGCCGTTCGGGAGGATAGGCCCGAAACTGCGTCGTGTCCAGAACTGCTCCGATGAAAAGGAGCTGTGGAGAAGGAATCAGATGCGACTTTGGCACATTGATGGAGAACCCCAGCGAGTGCAGGAGTTCGGCCGTAGTCTGGAGGTGGGAAACGACTGCCTGGGACGAGCCCGCCTTCAGCAGCCAGTCGTCGAGGTAGGGGAAGACTGAAACCCCTGCCCGGCGCAGATGAGCTGCGACCACCGCCATCACTTTCGTGAACACCCGAGGGGCACTGGTAAGGCCAAAGGGGAGCACGGTGAACTGAAAATGCTCGAGGCCTACCGTGAACCGAAGGTAACGCCGGTGGGCCGGCAGGACGGGGATGTGGAAATAGGCGTCCTGCAAGTCCAACGCTACCAACCAGTCTCCGGGGTCGAGGGCAGTCAAGACCTGAGCTAGGGTGAGCATCTTGAACTTCTCCTTCCGGAGGAAGCGATTGACGTTCCGGAGGTCCAAGATAGGACGCATGTCCTCCTTGTCCTTTTGGGCACCAGAAAGTAGTGGGAGTAGCAACCACACCCTACTTCTGGGGTCGGAACATGCTCGATGGCCCTCTTGGCCAAGAGGGCCGTGACTTCCTTCTGTAGAAGCGCCAAGTGATCCCCTGACATGCGGTGGAATTGAGGTGGCATGGCTGGGGGGTGGTCTCGAAGGGGAGGGAGTAGCCCCTTCGGACAATGTCCAAGACCCACCTGTCCGAGGTGATGGGACGCCAGAGGTGAAGGTGATGGCGGACCCTGCCCTCGACTGGCGTACTGTGCACCTGAAAGGAGGGACTAGGAGGGCTTGGAGGCCGCGGACGGGTTGGAGGTGGTGGCCTGACCCGCACGCTGGTTGCCCGAACCGCCACGGCGGTATCCACGTCCTCGCGAAGGCGCTTGCTGCGCGGGCCGTTGGCCGGGCTGCGGACGTGACTGGGCGCCCCTTCCGTGGCCACGAAAGGGGCGAAAAGCAGACGTGAGCGGAGGGCGCACAACAGCAAGGCCCAGGGACTTAGCAGTAGCCCGAGAGTCCTTGAAACGCTCCAGCGCATGGTCTGCCTTCGAACCAAAAAGACCGACACCATCAAAGGGCATGTCCATGAGTGTATTCTGGACATCTCCCGAAAAACCAGTGGTTCTCAGCCAGCAGCGCCACCGTCGTTGCAAGCGATCTGCCCAGCGAGTCGGCGGTATCAAGGCCACAGCGGATGGTATATTTAGCCGCATCACGCCCTTCCGCAATGGCGCGGGTAAGCAGTGTCTGGACCTCCTCAGAACACTGCGGCAAAACAGTTGCCACCGAATCCCACAGGGAGTGGGTGTATCGGCCCAAGAGGCAAGCGGTATTAACAGACCGCAAGCCAGCACTGGAGGAAGAGAAAGCCTTCTTCCCAAAGTGATCCAGGCGCTTGGATTCCCTATCCGGAGGGGCGGTAGGGAAGGCGGTTTGGGAGGCAGAGGCTTGGACAACCAAGCTCTCAGGGGTGGGGTGTTGGGAGAGAAACAGGGGGTCGCCCGGAGCAGGGCGATGGCGTCGGGCCACGTTCCTATCCACAGGAGCCCCTGTGGTGGGTTTGGACCAGGCACCCAAGAGAACGTCAGTCAGTGCCTCGTTGAACGGTAGCACAGTCTCCGAAGAGGAGGCCGCCGGCTGAAGCACTTCAGTCAGGATGTTAGACCTGACGACCACTGTAGGCAACTGGAGATTCAAGGCTCCAGCAGCTCTACGCAACACCGTTGCAAAATTAGCCCCCTCCTCCGTTGCCACGGGAGGAGACAGCATGCCAGAGTCAGGGAGGTATCCAGACCACTGGCATCCCCAAGTTCCTCAACCCAGTCCGGGTCAAACTCGCACTGTTGTGTGAGAGGGTCGTCAGACCCCTCCCAGCTCTCCTGGTCCTCCTCAGGTTGAAAATATGGAGGAGGAGGGACATCAGGGACCCAAGGTCTCATCGGCGCCGGATACGGCGTCGGGCGACGCCGTTCCGGCACCATGTCCGGACCCGGAGAGAACCGGGAACGACGCCGCCCGGAGCCCCGGACGGCGCCGGAAACGGCACCGGGGACATCGGCGCCGGCGGAGGCGTGGTTAGGTCAACCGGCGTCGATGGGGGTTGCGGCCCCACCGGAGCCGGGGTCGAGGCCGGGACCGGAGCCGAGGCCGGGACGAAGGCTGGTGGGACAGGCGACGCCGGGACCGGAGTCGACGGCGACGCCGGAGCAACCCAATCAGGGCCCGCGGGGCCCGGAGGCGCACCGGAGGGACCTTGAGGCCCGAAGAGGCGGGCCATGGCCGACAGGAATTCCTGTATATCGGCCTGAGTCGCCCCGAGCCCGGGTAGGGCGGGTACTGCGGGGGTAACTCGACAGGCACGTCCGGGGCCGTGGGGACGGTGCCGACAGGGACCTCAGCCGAGTCGCGAGACCGGCGAGGCGAAGTCTTAGAGCGATGACGCCGCTTAGACTTCTTGTGCTTCGACTTACCGGAGGAGCGCGAAGACTTTGAATCCGACGAACGGCGGGGACTCCGCGTCCGGCCCCTCGACCTCTCCCGGGACCGGGGCTTGGTGCGGCGCGGAGCCGAATGCCGGACTTCAAGGAGCTTTCGAGACCGCTCTCGCAAAGCCTTAGGATGAAGTTTCCGGCAGTCAGGACACGACTTCGTGTCGTGGTCTCGGCCGAGACAAAAGAGACACTCGAGGTGCGGGTCCGTGATCGACATCATGCGACCACATTCCTCGCAGGGCTTAAAGCCGGGCATCCCTACGACACCTTAGGAGTCGTGAAGACTCGTTGAAGAAACAGTGAAAAAATTCACCAAAAAAGATAGTCAAAAAGTGACTAGGGCACTGCTCTTCCCGGATCTGCGCTTACTGGCGCGGAAAAAGAAGAACTGACGTCAGCGCGCAGGGGCGGCGCCTAAGTACTGCCCGCGACGTCATCCCGGCGATCACGACGCCGACGACGGACGCGGAGCCGCACGACGCCGCCTACCGACGCGCAAGGGTACTGCTACGCAAAAAACTTTCCGGATCCAGCCTGACGCCTGGGGATATTCTAAGGTGAGGAATCTGTCACTAACGTGTCTCTTTCAGATAAGCATTTTTGCTGGCCATGGCGTCATGGCGCCATCTCCCCAGACGGAGCACTGTTCTTGCAGCTTGCTGCAGCTACACAGTACTCTTAACTGCCCCTGATGGCTCCTCAGTGGCTCACCTTATGCACATGCTGGGCATGCATACATGGCTTCAGGGTCTAGAACATGATTAACCTGGGGGATCCAAACCAAAAAGCACGAAGGGCTCACAAATCTCAACACACCAAGTTTCTGTTTTTTGTTCCTTCAGGCTGAATAGTTACTTCATCACATTGAACAATCATTATTTAATCAAACATTAACGCCAGCTCTTTCCCAGGCCAGACTCTAAAACATATGCAACTTTACTACAGATATGATGAGGTAAAACAATTATAACGTCGGCACTCATGCTTTCATCTGTTAGCGGCTTTATGCCCGGCGACCATAACTCACGAAGGTAAGGATTTTTAAACTCACATCGCAGTAGAGTGTCTTGCAATCCGATGCAAAGCTACAAATGTCATGCAAAATACCCTCAGCCTTTTTGTTTCCAAGCCATATCCATCCCTGTCCTGGCAGAATCCCCAGAACACAAATTAACACAGCAATGAAATCTTGCTAATTCCTGCTGCCTTAGAAAGCTTCAGCCACAGGTTATTTATACCGGGGGATGATTTACAAGGGAAATCCCCAGCTCCGATACATTCAGGTTACCAAAGTGTGTCCTGCCATTTGGGGCTCTGCAGGAGGGTTTCGGTTTACATGTCCTACTGCCATGAAGTGAGGCGGTAAAGCCTTGGATTTGCACATGTAACACGACTGATCACAAGGGCCTAGAGGCATGGAGGGACCTGGATTTCCCGTGGATTCGAAAGAGGTTTGCCTTCTCCAAGGGACTGGTGATGCTTGAAATATCAGACACATCATGTTCTCATTGAAAAAAGTCTTGTGTATCTCCACTGAATACAAGAATTGCCACTTTTCATTTCTTTCGGTGATTATAGTATAGAACAATCCATAACCAAGACAGGCAGTAAGAAGATAAGGTTGATTGTCCTTGCACATTATGCGGCTAATGTGGTTTGTTTATTACTGAGCCGTCATTAAATATACATATTATAACATAGAACGAAATAGGAAACACATACACATAGAAAACAAGCCGTTAGGACACAAAGCATAACACTAATGTCAGATCCTTAGAAAAGTTCCAAAGGGGAAGACGTTTGTGTGGAGAGCAATCGGGTAATGAGGTGGCACCAGCAGAAGTACTGAGATTGAGAAGACCTCCAAACAGAGCTGCTCTTTAAACACCAAGCCCCCCATCTTGACAAGAACATGCCACCCAATCAAATTGACCTTGGTGGTCAAGGAGAGGTTAGTGAAACAAAGGTAGAAGTCATTTACAAGCTTCTGGAAAGGGAACAGAAGAGAAACAGTTCTGGATGAGGAAGGCTTTTTAAGCACTTGTTTATGTTTGTGGTGTTGTGGAAGTGCCGTATTATGCAAGCAACTCCAGAGCTTGGCAATACTTAAAAGAGTGTCTTCATCTGCCAGGGCTCAGTGTGCTCTTCTCAACCTGCCATTCAAGAGGTCAGACGCATAAAACTGTGAGCTCATGTATTTACCCAACCAAGGCACAGTTTTATGAAAGGCTCAGTCATTTCAAGTGCAAACTTCAATGTGACATCAGCGTAATAGAGGCCATGCATGTTTATTTTAGGCAAAAAAGGCTGGAATATAATGATGAGGAATGTAAACCAGTGACACTTCAAGAAGGAGAATCTTCATTGAAATGTTAGGAATCAAAACATGGATCCTTGTAACTGGATGGCTGGCGTCCAAAGATCCACACTGCATTCTAGTAAAGACTGCTGCCAAAAAACCCTAACTATGCTTGCATAAGCCACGCTCTTACTGCTCCTACCCCAGTGTGGCTTCTTATGCATGTAGCCAGAGTCTAACAACATATACAAGACGATGGAGTAGTGGAAAAGAAGAGTGTGGCAAGCCCCCCACCACATCAAGCTTTTCAACTGACCAACACAGTAAATACACCGGAGTGAAGTGTTGTGTCAAAAGTTTCCAAAGAGCAGGGTTTCTCAAACAACCACATGGCAAGACAATGCTTCACACACGATTTTTAAAATGTATTAATAAACAGAAACTATTAGCTGCGTTGAAAAACACTCTCAAACGCTGCACAAAACAGGAACAGATTTTTAAATGAGTCTGAGCAATTTGATCTATGTGAATGAGTAAGATCCCATACTAGTTCTGTACTAGTGAGAAGCCTCTAGGCACTGTGGGGCAGAGGCAGGGCCGGACTGGCCGTAGTGGGCACCAGGCATTTCCCCGGTGGGCACGAAGGGTTCCGGGCCGGTTTTGCAGCAGTGCTGCAATATCGGCCCCAAGTAACAAAAGGGGGAGCGGTGCTTCTTGCTAGCACCCCCCGCGCTCCCAGGGCCAGTCTTGCAGCAATCCGCCAGGGCGGGTTGCTGTTCCCAGTCCGGCCCTGGGCAGAGGATGTGCACAGAGGTAAGTTAACAGAGGTTCATTTTCAATTTACTTTCAAGGTGGCGATGGCGTAGGCCTGGTGGGGTTCAAAGGACAAAGAGTTCAAGATGTTTGCTAACTGGACAGCAAAGCACCTGCATGCACCCATGAGGCCAGCCAAAGTCAAGCAGAGTCATGAGGGGGAAGATTAGGGGAACTACATTTTCTACTGGGAAGATAGAAGGTACTATGTAGCTAAGGCACTGTGAAGCCAATGCAAAGAAACATTTAACGGCCATCAGGGCAATTTAATGATAATAAGGGCTTCAACTGGGAGCAAGCATAACATCCTCTGGTTACTAGAGATGCGATCCGTTTTGTGCGCTATAATGGCCAATGGTCAGTTTTGGACAACGTTTCTAATGGTTCTATGTTTAAGACAATAGGCTGTTCTGCTCAGTATATTAGATTTGTCAGCGCATTTAACTGAATGTGCAGGGTCTAACTTTGCTTTGAGCAAAAGTGTTAGGAAGTATGTGTGCAGCAAGGTCAAGGAAAAACTCAGTTTTAGAAATAGCAGCATCTGCGCAAGAGGAAGCCTTTCAGACAAGACTTCAAAATGAAATGCTACGGACGTGCCCCCGCTGGCATCCGGAGGATAGGAAGAGAGGGACCAAGTGGCAATGGATGGAAGTAAAGAGATGGCAGAAATGCAAAGCCACTGGGTTGGGAGAGTAGTAAACAGGGACAAAGAGGGGAATGGAAGGCTTTGGTTGTGGTGAGCAAAGACTCGATGATTGGGTGGAGAGACTGACAGATGCGAGAGATGTTCAGAAAGATTCTGTCACCACTCGGTAAGGCACGTAAAACACAAAGCGAGATGAGAGGTATGGGGCTCACACAAAGGAGGTGGTGTAATCTTGATGCAGTGCTTTAGTCTGGCTGGAATTCAACAAACTATGTTCCACTAGCATAGTAAAAGCATACACTAGGTAACCTCGCCTCAAACGTGCTTTTTTTGGCCGATATGCATGATCTGTAATTTGCATTCGGTTTTTATCTTCCTACCCTGTTTTGGTTAGCCATGTGCACTGTTGGGCAGGTGGTGTTAGAGGGCTGCTCGGCAGGTCAGCAAAAGACCCAAAAGCGTCCTAGAGCCGGTAACAGGAAACATTACTAGAATGTTTTTCTTGTTAAATTGATTTAGTCTGGGTCAAGGCTTTTTGTGTATTTACACAAGACAACCCATGTTGAACCATTTACGACTCAGAGCTGAATATGCATAAGTTAAAAAAAAAAAAAAAAAAAAGAGTCTGCCTGTACAGAAGTCAAAGTGGTTCAATTCCGGCTCAATCAGCTTCTTTAACATGTCACATCAGAAAATAGGAAGTGCTCCAAACAGCAAGAAAAATAAATAAACCATTTGGGGAGCAAAACTCAAATCCACACTGATTGGCTTTAATAGTTTTTGTCAGCTAGCTTTACTTGCTGAGATTTTTCTTACCTTAATATGTTTCAAGCTGATATAAAAACCTGCTCGGGTAAATTATACAAAAACCAGGGCAGGCCACCCTTAAGTAAAAAAAAGTTTAGAGAAACAGTTATCTCGAGCTTATAAATTTGGGTACCCACGAATTAATATACATTTGAAGACTTTAAATCCACGAAGAGAACTGTAAAACACTCGCCCTTGCCTAGTCACTGCAGTTGTACCAATATCATATTGGAGTGGTAAAAGTCCTACATAGTGTCTGATTACGAGTTGAGGTGCTATTTATCGCACCGGATAAATAACGATACCATGGGGTTCGCTATTTATCGGGTGCAATAAATAGCACTGATTACTATTTTCAGGGGAATAACATGCGGATTTCGGTCATTAAGGCACCAAAATTTGCATGACACAGTAATTACTGTATGGATTTCTTTTTTAAATTTTGGAAGATTTGACCTGTCGAAATTCAACTACAGTTAAGGTATTTAATGCATCCGATAATTATCGGCAGTGCTTTGAGTGGGCAGGTGCTACCTGGTACTCAGTACCTGCGCTTCTTAAATTTGAAAGCCAGAATACCTGCACTTCTAAGCAGTGCTTCAATACATTTGATGGGAGAGTACCGACACTTCTCAGGAGGGAATAGGTACTCTAAACAGTGAGAACCTGCACTTTTATATTTTCATTTCAACCACTGATTATGGGTTGCATTAAATACCTTCAAACTCATAATTCTGACCCATGGGCAAACAGGGGTTTATGCATGGGTCGGAATACAACGGCCCACTCGTAAGCAGGCCCATAGAATACTTAAATACCATTACCAAATGTATGGATTCCTAAGCACAATTTCGCAAATTAATAGTTTCAAACACACAAAGCCATAGATACAAATACATCCATTTGTTTATATATTGTTATAGGACATATAGCAAATGGTTATGTGTTTTCTTTACAGTTTTATAGAGCGCAAACTTGGCTCGGGCATTAGAGCACTTTACATGAGCACTAACTTACAATACACAAGGTCAAGGTATTTGTGGGGGGACTGGGAGATTAAGTGATTTGCCCAGAATCACAAGATGTTGAGTCAACTACAGGACTCAAACCTGGTTCCTCAGTTCCAAAGTTGGCAGCTCTGACCGTTAAGCCGATTATTGTCCTGCAATGATATCAAGGTGTTCTGGTGGCATGATGATAAACCAAGAGGACTATGGCGAAAGCCCAGGTCGCTTGGAACATTCTCCAGAATCCCAAGATAGTGTTATAGGACACCAATATAACAATAGTTTTATGCATGATATCCGTCTAGCTGATAGAAAAAGGAATAATTACATGGTCGCCACTCAGGTTACATTTGGCCCATTTGCACCCGAATTTCTAAGTGCCAGAGAAGTGGTCGGATGGACTGTGACTTCCAATGTCCTATGGTCTGGCCCCAATCTCATCCACTACTTGTTATAGATGTAGACATCCATGAGGACCTGCTATGGCCACCACCTCTTGTGATCTGCCTTCCTGCCCAAACTGCATAAGATGGCAGACTTTACTGTAATAGCCAGCTGTAGAAAACGATGGTTTGCAACAGCACTCTGGGTTGCAAAACTGTGTAGAGTTTGGCTATGGAAATCGCCAATAGTTCCGGCACAATGATGGTTATCACTGGTCAGGAATACATTATACATAAACTTAATGATCAAGCATCCATGTTTGACTTGTTCTGGAGACCTTTCGTAAAAAACTACAGAGAGTCCTACCCAAATCTCCCCCTACAAACTAGATTACTACACCTTTCATGGCTGATACTTTATGGGACACCCTAACATATGGTTTCCTTGTGGACTCCTTCCCCTTTTCATCCTAATATATTTATATAGCGAACACAGCTATATATTATGCAACAAAGATAGGACCTATGGCTCGTTATTTACTTAGGATGCACTGCCCACTAAAACCGATTGCTTCCGTTTCGTTATGTGCACCAGGCTAACTACTTTTTTTCAGGAATATTGATCACCAGGAAGACCGTGCTACAATTTCCTTCGAGTTGTTGCTCCATATCCTCTGGGATCCTCTTTTCACAGGAACCATGGTACAAGCAAAGTCTCACAAGGTCACCATGCTTATGTTGCAATGTTGCTTCCGCACCCTAGCCATTTACTTACCACAAACCATTTGGTCCAGAAACAGTAGAATGTGCATTGCACCACGGTTACAATCTGGGGGACGTGTCAGACGCCATTTGTCGCTCCCCTTTTTACTCCAGCTTCCCATTTCCTGCCCTGGTGCTTACTGGCTACATTTCCATCCTGACCATACAGAATCACTCATCTTTTTGGAGGAACTAGAACAATGGCACCGACTGCCACCATAATAAATGTACTCGCTTGCACTCTTTAATGTCATTGACTTTCAAGTCAACCTTTTTTCCAATTCCATCTTTATCTTGGGTCATTTGGTTTGAGGTCTCTATACTGCCGTTTACTTTTACTGTTACACTTTTTTGTCTTGTACTGATATGTACTGAAACAGTAAAAAAGTGATTACAGCCTGCCCTACATCATGATGTGTTGCCTCATGGCACTACAGCGGTACTGTTATCAATATGAAGACATTTGTACAATGTTGTAATCATGTATTAGTATTGATATGAAATCACAGTACCGTGTTCATTGTAAATGAAATTGGTGATAATAAAAACATACATCATTTGATAAAAATGCAGGGGACGAAGGACTGCATAAATTACTTCTGTTTAAATTTAGTGTAGGGGGGAATTCATTTCCCTTTCAATCTGTGGCAATTAATACTCAATTGAACATAGAATACAGACATATCATATGGACATTATAAAGGTTATTAGTGGTTTTATTTATAGTTAAAGAAATAGAGGGGAAGCTGCATTTTATACCAAAATAAAATAAGAAAAATAGTATCAGGAAGCTAGATAAACAGAAAAATTAGCCATTCATCCGCTTCTCTCACAATACAACATTTTGAACATATTAGCATCCACCGCTGCTTTAACAAGCAACTGCTTTTTGGACTAATTCTGTCTCTCTCTTATCACTGTACTTGATTTTTTAAATGATATTTGGGATGTTCACTAAGCCTATTTCCAAACTAAACTTTATACAATATATCAGATTACTAGGCTAAGACTAAAAATGTCATGCAAAAAAAAAAATCACATAAAAACTCAGACATTATAAAGACAAAAAGACATTTAAATCTATGCAGCCAGTTCTCAATATTTAGGACTGTTAATTCCACTTACGACAGAGTAAATTCGTTGGGTAGTAGATTTTCTTTTCTATTGCCTTAATGAACAAGTTACTTACCTTCGGTAACAATATATCTGTAAGAAACATAGGTTAGTTATAGATTACTTACCTTAGAATTACCCCCAGGCGTCAGACTGGATCCGGAAAGTTTTTCGTCAGCAGTACCCCTGCGCGTCGGAAGGTGGCGTCGGTCGACTCCGCGTTCGTCGGCGTCATGATCGCTGGGATGACGTCGCAGTAGCTAAATAGATGCCGCCCTCGCGCGCTGACGTCAGTTCTGTACACGACTTTCCACGCATGAAGCGCAGAGTCATGCAAGACACTGACCACTGGTGCACAAAACTAGGGCCCTGAAAGGATGTCCTTAACCCTAGAAGTCAGTTCGCAGAACAGGGAGGATGGGTGGGGCGGTAAGGAATCTATAACTAACCTATGTTTCTTACAGATATATCGTTACCGAAGGTAAGTAACTTGTTCATCTGAAAGAAACAGATAGTTATAGATTCCTTACCTTAGAATAGATACCCCAGCAATACCAACCCCAAAGGTGGGTCTGCGAACTAAGTTCACACCAAAAAGTCCTGGAGAACAGAACGGCCAAAGAAGCCGTCTCTCCGGACTTGGCTGTCCAGGCAGTAGTGTTTGGTGAACGTGTGCAGCGATGCCCACGTAGCTGCCTGACAGATGTCATTAAGGGGGACTCCCAGTCCCAAAGCAGTTGTGGCTGCCGTCGCCCTGATGGAATGGGCGCGCAGTCCCACTAGAGGCTCCTTCTTTGCCAAAGAATAACAAGCTTTGATGCACAGAACGACCCACCTGGAGATGGTCCGTTTGTGCACGGCCCGACCTTTCTTAGCACCCACGTAACCAACAAAGAGCTGGTCGTCCACCCGGAATTGTTTGGTGCGATCCAAGTAGAAGGAAAGCGTACGTTTTGGATCCAGACGGTGGAGCCTCTCTTCCTCTTTTGAAGGATGCGGAGGCGGAAAGAAGGTGGGCAAAGTGATGGTTTGGCCAATATGGAAAGAAGTAACCACCTTGGGAAGAAAGGAAGGTCTAGTTCTCAGGACGACCTTATCCGGATGGACAGCCAGAAAGGGAGGCTTGGAAGAAAGAGCTTGTAGCTCACTCACCCTGCGTGCAGAGGTGATGGCCACCAGAAAGGCAGTTTTCAAAGTGAGAAGTCTGAGAGGACAGTTATGTAGCGGCTCAAAGGGAGCGCACATGAGGTAGGTAAGAACAAAGTTCTAGTCCCACTGAGGCATTACGAAGGGAATAGGAGGAAAAAGATGAGTAATGCCCTTAAGGAATCTATTTACAACAGGGGACTTGAAAAGAGAAGGCTGATCAGGAAGCATAAGGAAGGCTGAAATGGCCGAGAGGTAGCCCTTTAGAGTGCACAGAGCAGAGCCCTGCTGGGCCAAAGAAAGGAGGAACAAGAGAACCTCAGAAAGAGGGGCGGAAAGGGGAACCACAGCCTTTGCTGTGCACCATGCCACAAATTTGTTCCATCTGCAGGCGTATACCGTCTTAGTGGAGGGACGCCTGGCTGCCAAGATAACATCGCAGACTTCGGGAGGCAGGTCAAACAACATCAACTGCCGCCGCTCAATCTCCACGCAAGGAGTTGGAGGCTGGACAGGGTCGGGTGTAGGACCGTCCCCTGCTGCTGCGACAGAAGATCCTCCCAAAGAGGCAGTCTGATCTGAGGATCGATGGCCATGTTGAGCAGCTCGGGATACCAGACTCTTCGTGCCCAATCCGGAGCCACAAGAATGACTTGGGCCCGGTCGCGCTTGATCTTCTTCAGCACTCTGGGCAGAAGTGGTATAGGCGGAAAGGCGTATAGAAGACCGCAACTCCACTCGCGAGGAAAAACGTCACCTAGTGAGTGCCGCCTTGGAAATTCCAACGAGCAGAACTGCTGACATTGCGCGTTATTTTCGGTGGCGAATAGATCTAACCAAGGCTCTCCCCACTGCTGAAAGAGACCTTGCACCACCTCCGAGTGAAGACGCCATTCGTGATCCATCAAGCACCTGTGGCTGAGTTCTTCTGCCCTGGTGTTCAGAGAACCTGCCAGGTGTTGAACCACCAGGGATATGCCCTGATGTTCCAGCCATGTCCAGAGGCGGAGGGCCTCCTGACATAGGGTCCACGACCCCACCCCGCCTTGTTTGTTGCAGTACCACATGGCGGTAGTGTTGTCCATGAACACCTGCACCACTCTTCCCCGGACAGAGGGAAGGAATGCCTTGAGTGCAAGACGAATCGCCCGAAGCTCCAGAAGGTTGATGTGGAGCCCGAACTCCGCCGGAGACCAGAGGCCTCTGATCTTCGCCTCCCCCATGTGGCCGCCCAATCCCAGAAGTGATGCATCGGTCACCACTGTGAACTCTGGCTGAGGAAGGGAGAGGGATCTGCCTTCGACCCAATCCTGGTTCGTTAGCCACCACTGCAATAGGTGTGCAGTGTCCTCCGAGATCTGGACGCAATCGGACAGATTCCCCTGATGCTGTGCCCACTGGAACTTCAGGTCCCACTGCAGAGCTCGCATATGCCATCTGGCATGATCCACCAGCAGGATGCAGGAGGCCATCAGACCCAGCAGCCTGAGGGTCATCCTGACCGAAACCCGGGATTGAGGCTGAAAGATCGGAATCAGAGCCCGAATATCCCGGACTCGCTGTTCGGGAGGATAAACCCGAAACTGCGTCATGTCTAGAACCGCTCCGATGAAGAGGAGCTTCTGAGAGGGGGTCAGGTGTGACTTCGGCACGTTGCTTGAGAACCCCAGCGAATGAAGGAGGTCGGCCGTAGTCTGGAGGTGGGAGACAACAGCCTGGGGCGAGCCCGCCTTCAAGAGCCAGTCGTCGAGATAGGGGAAGACTGGAACCCCTGATTGGCGCAGATGAGCTGCGACCAGCGCCATCACTTTCGTGAACACCCGAGGGGCGCTGGTAAGGCCAAAAGGGAGCACGGTAAACTGAAAATGCTTGTGGCCTACCGTAAACCGTAGGTAACGCCTGTGGGCCGGAAGGACAGGGATGTGAAAATAGGCGTTCTGCAAGTCCAACACTACCATCCAGTCTCCAGGGTCGAGGGCAGACAAGACCTGAGCGAGCGTCTACATTTTGAATTTCTCCTTCCGGAGGAAGCGGTTGATGTTCCTGAGATCCAAGATAGGACGCATGCCTTTGTCCTTCTTGGGCACCAGAAAGTAGTGGGAATAGCAACCACGACCTACTTCTGGGGCAGGAACGTGCTCGATGGCTCCCTTGGCCAAGAGTGCCGAAACTTCCTGTTGGAGAAGGGCCAGGTGATCCTCAGACATGCGATGGTACTAAGGTGGCATGGATGGAGGGGTAGACTCGAAGGGGAGGGAGTAGCCCCTTCGGACTATTTGCAAAACCCACCTGTCAGACGTGATGGTGCGCCAGTGGGGATGGTGATGGCGGATCCTGCCGCCCACTGGCGTTTGGTGGCCCTGTTCCTACCAGGAGGGTTTGGAGGCTGCTGCAGAGGGGGCTGTGGTGGACTGGCCCGCCCGCTGGCCCCCAGAACCACGGCGGTGGTTCCCACGTCTCCGGCCGCGCTGGGGCTGAACAGCTAGCGCTGGGCTGTGGCTCTGGGCGGGACGTAGCGGGGCACCCCTTCCATAGCCACGAAAGGGGCGAAAGGCAGACTGCGCAGGGCGGGTGGTGGAGAGGCCTAAGGACCTGGCCGTAGCCAGAGAGTCCTTAAAGCGCTCTAGCGAGTTGTCTGCCTTGTCGCCGAAAAGGCGACAGCCATCAAAGGGCATGTCCATAAGGGTGGATTGGACATCCCCGGAAAAACTAGTCGAACGCAACCAGGCGTAGCGTCGAAGGGCTACTAACGTGGAAATTGTCCTGCCAAGTGCGTCGGCGGTATCCAGCCCACAGCGGATGGTAAACTTCGCTGTGTCTCTCCCCTCGGCAACTTCACGGGAGAGCACGGCCCGGGCCTCCTCCGGGCACTGGAGCAGCACCTGCGCCACCGTATCGCACACAGAGTGGGTGTAACGACCCAACAGGCATGCGGTGTTTATCGACCGCAGTCCCAAGCTGGCGGAAGAAAACATTTTCTTCCGAAGGTGGTCCAGCTTTTTGGATTCCCTATCCGGTGGTGCGGCAGGGAATGCGCCTTTAGAAGTTTAGGCTTGGACCACCAAGCTCCCAGGGGTGGGGTGTTGGGAGAGGAAAGTGGGGTCGCCCGGGGCCGGGCGGTGGAGTCGGGCAATCATTCTGTCCACAGGAGCCCCTGTGTTGGACCTGGACCAGGTGCCCAAAAGGATGTCCGTGAGGGCTTCATTAAACAACAGCAGGACTCCGAAGAGCTCACTGCCGGTTGAAGGACCTCTGTCAGGTGGTTAGTCCTGACTGCCACCGTAGGTAGCTCGAGGTTGAGAGCCTCGGCCGCCCTACGCAACACCACGGCGTAAGACGCTCCCTCCTCCGTAGCCACGGTAGGCGGAGACAACATGCCAAGGTCTGGTGAGGTATCCAGACCACTGTCTTCCCCCAGTTCTCTCCAGTCCTGTTCATACACCAACTGGTCGGTTAAAGGGTCCCCAGACCCCTCCCAGTCCTCCTCACCCTCTGGCTGCCAATCTGGTCTCAAAGAGCCAGGGTAGAACAGGGGCACAAAAGTACCCGTCGGTGTCGGATCCGGCGTCGGTCTATGCCGGTCCGACTCCGTGTCTACCTCGAGGTGGAGGCCGGGGTTGATGTTGGCTGGGGACACAGCCGACGCCGGTGGCGGACGTGGTGCCGGTGGAATCGACACCGGGGGAGGCGTAACAAGGTCGACCGGCGCCGAACCGGATCCAGGCCTGGATTCAAGGGGACCCTGCGGCGCCGAGGCCGAAGCTGCAGATGCCGAAGGGCCAGGGCCCCCAGATGAGTCCGCGGGGCCCGAAGGCGCGCCGGCGTGCTGCCCAAAGATGGCGTGCATCGCTTCGTAGAACTGACGAAGCTGGGCAGGGGTCACTCCCGGTCCCGGGAAGGGGGGAAACCCGGAGCCGACCCTACAGGCTCCGCACGCGGAGCCGTGGGAGGGGCGCCACCTGCCTCCCTCGTCGCGTCGGCCGACGGACGGGGAAAAGTCAAAGAGCGACGATGCTTCTTCGACTTCTTTTTGTGCTTCGACTTACCTGACCCCGAGTGCGAAGACGTAGAGGAAGAATGGTGTTGGCTCCGCGATCGGTCCCTCAACCTCCTCCGCGACCGGGACCTCGAGCGACGCGGAGCCGACTGCCGGGCCTCGAGGAGCTTTCGGGACCGCTCCCGCAAAGACTTCGGGGCCATGGTCCGGCAGTCGGAGCACGACTTACGGTCGTGGTCGCGCTCCAGGCAGTAGTGGCACACGCGGTGCGGATCCGTCACCAACATCAGTCGGTTACAGGAACCGCAATCCTTAAAGCCGGGCATCCCTTGCGCATCAGGAGTCGATGGACTCAAAAAACAACGAAGTCGACAAAAGTCGAGAAAAAGCTCACTCAAAAAATGACTGAGGGTACCGCTCTCTCCGGATCTGCGCTTGCTGGCGCAGAAAAAGAAAGAACTGACGTCAGCGCGCGAGGGCGGCGTCTATGTAGCTACCGCGACATCATCCTGGGGATCACGACGCCGACGACGAACGCAGAGTCGACTGATGCCACCTTCCGACGCGCAGGGGTACTGCTGACAAAAAACCTTCCGGATCCAGTCTGACGCCTGGGGGTAATTCTAAGGTAAGGAATCTATACCTAACTGTTTCTTTCAGATTTTAGTTTATAAGATGTTTTCTGAGATAGAGTCTGAGCACTTTGCAATCGGATCCTCCAGAGAACACACAAAATTGGAAAAGCTCCAAACATCTAGCATCAAATTTCACATAACTTCTAACACACTGGAAGCATGAGTACATTTCATAAATGGTGAAAGAAATCTAACCATTTTCGAGAAGTTAAGCAGGGGTCCAGGCAGTTATTACTCGGGGGTGAGTAGAACAACCGAGAACATATTGACACATCTTTAAACAAGCATTTACAATGCAATAGGTCTCGCAATTGTGAGATTTTGATATATTGGCATTGTAAATGGCAATGCCTTTATAATATTAAAAGGCATTGTCATTTACAATACCAATAGGTCAAAGTTTGGCAAAAGCGAGACCTATTGTATTGCAGAGAATGGTGTCCCTGAAGCAAGCGCCGCACCCACAAATAAAGTTAAAAAAAAAAAAAAAAAATTAAACAGAGTGTGGTGTCCCTTAAGTGGGCGCCGTGCTCAGTATTAAAGTAAAAAAAAAAAAAATGAAACTGAGCACGGTGTCCCTGATGCGGGCGCCGTGCTCCGCATTCAAATTTTTTTTCTTTTCTCAAAGCTGAAAGAAAGCGCGGTGTCCCCGAAGCAGACGCCGCGTTCATCTTAAAAGTAATTTAAAAAAATGTTTGAAAGCGTCGCCATTGTACCATGAGTGCTGTGGGGGTAGGGGCCAGCCACTTTTAAAGTTAGAGCGGCATAGCGCTCCATATGAAAAGCAGCCGCCATTGTCCTGTGTGGGCGCACTGCAAATACAAGAAGCAGCGGCCATTGTCCCCATTAGTCAATAAACAAAATAGTGCTCACCGACTTATAACGCAGACCGTGTAACAAGCCAAGTAAAAGGTCCAGTCGTTATGGGAGGTAACAAATGCAGACAAGGCGGTACCATGGAAGGACTCACAAGCCTATTTACGAATCAGAAGCCAGCATTTACGAAGGACAATGACAAATATAGGCGGAGAGTGGGCGGGGCTTCAAGTGCATACTCCAATATAGCATGCCTAGGATCGACCTAAAAAGGAGATGTACAGTAATCTTTCATATAGGCTCGATGTTCTGTAAATACTTGACAGATTATACAAGCACACAGCAACATTTTCTAAACATACCAAGTACACTAAAAACTTCATCAAAGTTAATAGAGATACAAAATAGAGCCTCACACGAAGCCCACCACACAGTTTCTCTTTATGTTCTTCGACACAGAACAAATGAACATCGATATAACATTCAGATACTTGGGTACATGCATTACTAAATGAATACAAAAATAGTACAAATCTCTAAGGCATGAGACTAACACCCGATAGTATTCACCATGCAAACATGCACACCAAATTAAGATTCATTATTCCAGACAGACCAAACAAACATTTGTAGAACTGACATGGAATGATGTAAATGTTATCATTTATACATCATCTGGATAGATCCAATGGAGATCAGTACGACTTTCAAGTATTCATGCATGCTCACGACTAGTTGAATTCAAAACACACCAAGCAGACGTTCTTGTGTAAGTCATTCAAACATTCAACCACGTAAAAGAAGCACATAATACACTGCATATTGTACTTTTCCAAAGAATGGTCACTATTTCAAGACCAAATAAACAAGCGCATAGCATTTGGTAAGATGATCCTGCACGCTCCTTATTAACACAACTATGCACCTTTCAGATACCTCTAATGTACACAATACAACTTATGAACTAATGGATGCCTGTTTCCAACTAAACCCAACACATATTCAATGATACACATCTGTATACGTTTCTGTAACTTCCACATGTGCATCCCCAACCACGTGCACATTATTAATTCCTATGCACGTTACTCTGTATGATGTTAGGCCTGCGAAACGTCTAACCTATGTATCAGCCGCTGCAGCTAAGCGCGGTGGGGCCAGGTGAAGGGGGATTTCGAGAGACGACCACGAGGGAGAATTAAATAAATAATTAATTTTCCCTCATGGTCGTTTCTCGAAGTCCCCCCTCACCTGGCCCCACCGCTCTTACCTGCAGCGGCCGCGGCTGCTATGTATGGCTCACAACCTCTGACACACAACTTTTGCCATTTTGCATTTCTGCTTTACATAATGTCAGATTATGACTCTTGTTTTTATAAGCACGTATCTTTTAAGACTGGTAGTCCGTGTTCTACATACATGATACATGTCTATATATTAGTGATGTCTACCAATGCTATCTTTACAATAAGACAGAAGAGAACAATGAAATAGACCTCATATATGAGTGCATGCTTATACGTTTCCTCACACCACTGACTTTCTCAAGTATCCTTGGGTGAAGTGCTCCACCCCGGAAACAATGCTCTGTATTTTGCCAAAAAGGACGGTTCTGACATTTGGCATTCACCCTAAGTGCACCTGGTACGACCATCAGACTCTGTCAGGCCCTGCTTCAGGTATGTGGATTGTGCATCTCATCTCTCTTAATGGCAGATTATTTAGCTACTAACTAAAAGGGGTAGTTCATGTAGGAAACATACACAAAGTGATAAATTGATTACTTTTATATTCTATGTACTTTCCTTAGGTTTGCTACCGATAATGTATTTGAGATTTGTGCTACTGTCTTTCCATATATTCTGCACTAGGGTGGTGTATAACGAAATACTTTAGTATACAAATCTAAATGTTGCGGAGTGTGTCCTTGCATGGAGGTTGGGCTTAGGAGAACTTGCATATAACCTGTCGATTCCTGGCAGGACCAACTGGCTATCCCAATAAGGACCCTTCTTTGAAAAAGATATTAGGGAAGGTTCATGTGGCACTTGTTCGGTTTCACCACTCTACATGGCGGGTGTGACTGAAATCCTAAGCCCGCAACACCAGGATGAACAGTACCGAAGACTAGGTGGAGAGTAGAACATGGTGGTCCACCTTGCTGAATGCCGAGAAGTCAAGAAGAAAGAGTACAGATAAAGAGAACACTAAAGCAAATAGATAAGCCAAAATATTAGGAAGCACACAATTAGAATCACAAACCACAAACAACGTTTACGAAAAGAAAATAATGCATTAGTCCTTTAACTTTTTCAATTTTCCCTCAACACTTTACCACGTCAAATGTGTAACTTAATGGTGGCTGCAATCTAAAAAATATTAAACAAAAAAGAAATTGTTTTCAATTACATATGTATATGTACATGTGTGCATATACAACCTACACACAGACAAAACACCATACCTTTCTACGACCTGTTTTATGAATGTAGTTTTATTCCCCTCACACCATCCGTGTTCACAGTCATACTTCGAATGGGGCAGCTTATAAATATTTATTAACATAATGTATGAAAAAAGCATGTCAAAATAATTTCTTTTTGTGGAATAATAAAACATGTTTACAAAAATATAGTGCCAAATGCATCACGTTATGTTTTTGGCTGCAAGAATAATGTGTCACACCCAATTACATCAACGTAATGTTACAATGTACATTGCTATCTGCTTTTGTAATGTACAGCCAGAAAAAGGGATCTGTGATAATAAATGCTTAAGCTAAAGGCAATTTTACCATTAAAATATGTAATGTGGAACGTCTCACAGTTTTCCCATTGGGAAATCGCAACAAAAGCTAAGTTCTTGAAGCAAAGTTATTCCATCGCATATCCAACAGAAGGGATACCAAATATGAAAATACATTAGATACTGAAATAGCAAGACGTAAGCAATGCCTGAGAATATCCTGCTTCTGGAAAGGACAGATAACCCTTTTTGTACATTTGTGCATCCAACAAGACCTCTTAGCCTTCATCTTGCCTTCTTCGGAATCACGACGTAGCACTCACAGGCCATTCTCATTGAACCTCAAGCCCTTCAGTCCCATGCCGAGTTTAAAAAGACTAAGGTGCGTTCAAGTCACTTTACTTCTAAATCACAGCTGCACTTTTTCATTCTTCAAAGCAACACAAACTCCACAGAAACCAAATGAGCAGTCACTCTAAACAATCCATTTACACCCCCATGCACAATTCAGCACAACCGCCACATGAAAATATCCACACCTAACCACTTTTCCTCATGTTAATTATTCAGCGCCAACTAAGCTGTTGTACAAACAAGATCTCATCACAAACAACATACAAAGTGCAGTGTTAGTAACAGATGAAATGCAAACACCCGACTCATCACTTGTCCCAAGTAACTAAATCAATAATACGTTGGAAAATTAACAAGCAAAACAGACTGTGGATTCCATCTCATACAAAGACCTACATGGTCAGTCACAACCCTCACCGTCCAACCAATTCCTCTTTGAGCCCAACATTATATTTCTCTCTCAAAGGACCAGTTAACTTGCTCCTTATCTATCTTCCTCCTACCTTCCGGAAAGAGCATAAACATCAACACCAGTTTATTTTTCCTGTTGCACAAGTTACTAACTTGTGTAACGATATATCTGTAAGAGACAGTAGTTAGTGACAGATTCCTTACCTTAGAATATCCCCAGGCGTCAGGCTGGATCCGGAAAGTTTTTGCGTAGCAGTACCTTGCTTGGCGTCGGTAGGCGGGCGTCGTGCGGCTCCGCGCCCGTCGTCGGCGTCGTGATCGCCGGGATGACGTCGCGGGCAGTACTTAGACGCCGCCCCTGCGCGCTGACGTCAGTTCTGTACACGACTTTCCGCGCCAGGAACGCAGAGCCATGCAAGAAGCTGACATAGGTGTCTGAAAAATACTAGGGCCCTGAAAGGGATGTCCTTAACCCTAGAAATCAGTTCGCAGAACGGGGAGGATGGGTGGGCGGTAGGAATCTGTCACTAACTACTGTCTCTTACAGATATATCGTTACACAAGTTAGTAACTTGTGCATCTGAAAGGACACGTTAGTGACAGATTCCTTACCTTAGAATAGATACCCCAGCAATACCAACCCTGTGGTGGGGCTGCGAACAAAGATCAGACAAGGAAGTCCTGGAGGACAGAACGGCCAAAGAAGCCGTCCCTCCGGACCTGACTGTCAAGGCAGTAATGCTTTGTAAACGTGTGCAGCGAGGCCCACGTAGCTGCCTGACAGATAACCGGCAGCGGAACGCCGCGGTAGCAGCCGTTGCCCTGGTGGAATGGGCACGCAGCCCAACAGGAGGCTCCTTCTTAGCCAAAGAATAGCAGGCCTTGATGCACAAGGTAACCCAGCGGGAGATGGTTCGCTTGTGCACCGCCCGACCTTTTGGCGCCCACGTAGCCAACAAAGAGCTGGTCATCCACCCGGAAGTGTTTTGTGCGGTCGATATAGAAGGAGAGCGCACGTTTTGGGTCCAGACGGTGGAGCCTCTCTTCCTCTCTGGAAGGATGCGGAGGCGAAAAGAAGGTAGGCAAAGTGATGGTCTGCCCAATGTGGAAGGCAGTAACCACCTTTGGCAAGAAGGACGGACGCGTCCTAAGAACAACCTTGTCTGGATGAACAGACAGAAAGGGAGGTTTGCAAGATAGAGCCTGGAGCTCACTCACCCGCAGAGCGGAGGTGATGGCCACCAGAAAGGCTGTCTTCAGAGTCAGAAGACGAAGAGGACAGTTATGTAGAGGCTCAAGGGAGCGCACATTAAAAAGGTAAGAACCAAGTTCAAGTCCCACTGAGGCATCACAAACGGAACAGGAGGGAAGAGGTGTGTAATGCCTTTTAAGAACCTGTTAACAACAGGGGACTTGAGAAGGGAGGGCTGATCAGGGAGCCTGAGGAAGGCCGAGATAGAACAAAGATAACCCTTGATGGTACCCAGGGCAGAACCCTGTTGGGCCAGAGAAAGAAGGAACAGAAGGACCTCAGAAAGAGGGGCAGAAAGGGATTCACAGCCTTTGCTGTGCACCATGCCACAAATTTGTTCCACCTGCAGGCGTATACCACCTTAGTGGAGGGACGCCTGGCTGCCAGAATCACATCACAAACTTCGGGAGGCAAGTCGAAAGGAATCAACTGCCGCCGCTCAATCTCCACGCAAGCAGGTGTAGACTGGACAGGTTCGGGTGGAGGACCGTCCCCTGCTGCTGCGACAGAAGATCCTCCCGAAGAGGCAGACGGATCGGGGATCTACGCTCATACTGAGTAGCTCGGGATACCAAACTCTTCGAGCCCAGTCCGGAGCCACAAGGATGACTTGGGCCCGGTCGTGCCGAATCTTCTTCAACACTCTGGGTAGAAGTGGTATAGGCGGAAAGGCGTACAACAGACCGCAACTCCACTCGCGACGAAAAGTCGCCGCCGAGCGAGTGCCGCCTTGGAAATTCCAACGCGCAGAACTGATGACATTGCGCGTTCTCTTCGGTGGCGAATAGATCTAACCAAGGCTCTCCCCATTGTAGAAAGAGTCCTTGCGCCACTTCCGAGTGAAGACGCCATTCGTGATCCATCATGCACCTGCGGCTGAGTTCGTCCGCCCTGGCGTTCAGGGAACCTGCCAGGTGTTGAACCATCAGGAACATGCCCTGATGTTCCAGCCATGTCCAGAGGCGCAGAGCCTCCTGACAGAGGGTCCACGACCCCACCCCGCCCTGTTTGTTGCAGTACCACATGGCGGTGGTGTTGTCTGTGAACACCTGCACTACCTTCCCTTTGACAGAGGGAAGGAATGCCTTGAGTGCAAGTCGGATCGCCCGGAGCTCCAGAAGGTTGATATGGAGCCGGGACTCCGCCCGGAGACCAGAGGCCTCTGATCTCCGCCTCTCCCATGTGACCGCCCCATCCCAGAAGGGACGCGTCCGTCACAACTGTGTGCTCCGGCTGGGGAAGGGAGAGGGATCTGCCCATGACCCATTGCCGGTTCGAGAGCCACCACTGCAACTGTTTTGCAGTCCCCTCCGAGATCTGGACGTGATCGGACAGGTTGCCCTGGTGCTGCGCCCACTGGAACTTCAGGTCCCACTGCAGAGCCCGCATATGCCATCTGGCATGATTGACCAGCAGGATGCAGGAGGCCATGAGGCCCAGCAGCCTCAGGGTCATCCGTAGCGAAACCCAGGATAAAGGCTGAAAGATCGGAATCATAGCCTGAATATCCCGGACTCGCCGTTCGGGAGGATAGGCCCGAAACTGCGTCGTGTCCAGAACTGCTCCGATGAAAAGGAGCTGTGGAGAAGGAATCAGATGCGACTTCGGCACATTGATGGAGAACCCCAGCGAGTGCAGGAGTTCGGCCGTAGTCTGGAGGTGGGAGACGACTGCCTGGGACGAGCCCGCCTTCAGCAGCCAGTCGTCGAGGTAGGGAAGACTGAAACCCCTGCCCGGCACAGATGAGCTGCGACCACCGCCATCACTTTCGTGAACACCCGAGGGGCACTAGTAAGGCCAAAGGGGAGCACGGTGAACTGAAAATGCTCGAGGCCTACCGTGAACCGAAGGTAACGCCGGTAGGACGGGGATGTGGAAATAGGCGTCCTGCAAGTCCAACGCTACCAACCAGTCTCCAGGGTCGAGGGCAGTCAAGACCTGAGCTAGGGTGAGCATCTTGAACTTCTCCTTCCGGAGGAAGCGATTGACGTTCCGGAGGTCCAAGATAGGACGCATGTCCTCCTTGTCCTTTTTGGGCACCAGGAAGTAGTGGGAGTAGCAACCACGTCCTACTTCTGGGGTCGGAACATGCTCGATGGCCCTCTTGGCAAGAGGGCCATGACTTCCTTCTGCAGAAGTACCAAGTGATCCCCTGACATGCGGTGGAATTGAGGTGGCATGGCTGGGGGGGTGGTCTCGAAGGGAGGGAGTAGCCCCTTCGGACAATGTCCAAGACCCACCTGTCCGAGGTGATGGGGACGCCATTGGTGAAGGTGATGGCGGACCCTGCCCCTACTGGCGTGCTGTGCACCTGAAAGGAGGGACTAGGAGGGCTTGGAGGCCGCGGACGGGTTGGAGGTGGTGGCCTGACCCGCACGCTGGTTGCCCGAACCGCCACGGCGGTATCCACGTCCTCGGCCACGCGAAGACGCCTGCTGCGCGGGCCGGTGGCTGGGCTGCTGACGTGACTGGGCGCCCCTTCCGTGGCCACGATAGGGGCGAAAAGCAGAAGTTAGCGGAGGGCGTGTAGCAGAAAGGCCCATGGACTTGGCAGTAGCCCGTGAGTCCTTAAAACGCTCCAACGCATGGTCTGCTTTGGAACCAAAAAGACCGACTCCATCAAAGGGCATGTCCATGAGTGTATTCTGGACATCACCCGAAAAACCAGTGGCTCTCAGCCAGGCGTGGCGACGCAGCGCCACCGTCGTTGCAATAGATCTGCCCAGCGAGTCGGCGGTATCAAGGCCACAACATATGGTGTATTTGGCCGCATCCCTACCTTCCGCAATGGTGCGGGTAAGCAGTGTCTGGACCTCCTCAGAACACTGGGGCAAAACAGTCGCCGCCGAATCCCACAAGGAGTGGGTATATCGGCCCAAAAGACAAGCGGTGTTGATGGACCGCAAGCCAGCACTGGAGGAAGAAAAACCCTTCTTCCCAAATTGATCCAGGCGTTTGGATTCCCTATCCGGAGGGGCGGTAGGGAAGGCGGTTTGGGAAGCCGAGGCTTGGACAACCAAGCTCTCAGGAGTGGGGTGGACAGAGAGAAACAAGGGGTCGCCCGGAGCTGGGCGATGGCGTCGGGACACGTTCCTATCCACAGGAGCCCCTGTGTTGGGCTTGGACCAGGCGCCCAAAAGAACGTCAGAGAGTGCATCGTTGAACGGCAGCACAGTCTCCAAGGAGGAGGCTGCCGGCTGAAGCACTTCTGTCAAGAGATTAGTCTTGACCGCCACAGTAGGGAGTCGGAGATGTAAGGCTCCAGCTGCCCTACGCAACACCGTTGCAAAATTGGCTCCCTCCTCCGTAGCCACGGGAGGAGACAGCATGCCAGTGTCAGGGGAAGTATCTAGACCACTGGCATCCCCTAGTTCCTCTGCCCAGTCCTCATCATACTGACACTGTTGTGCCAGAGGGTCCTCAGACCCCTCCCAGTCCTCCTGGTCCTCCTCCGGTTCAAAATAAGGAGGAGGAGGGACATTTGGGACCCAAGGTCTCATCGGCGCCGGAACCGGCGTCGTCGGTCCGGCTCCATGTCCGGAGCCGGAGAGTACAGGGGGACGACGCCGCCCGGAGCCCCGGGCGGCGTCACGAACCGCACCGGAGACATCGGCGCCGGCGGAGGCGTGGTCAGGTCGACCGGCGTCGATGGGGGTTGCGGTACCACCGGAGCCGGGATCGAGGCCGGGGCCGGAGCCGGGATCGAGGCTGGAGGCACGAGCGACGCCGGGACCGGAGTCGTCGGCGACGCCGGGGCAACCCCATCAGGGCCCGCGGGGCCCGAAGGCGCACCGGAGGGACCTTGAGGCCCGAAGAGGCGGGCCATGGCCGACAGGAATTCCTGTATTTGGGCCGGATCCGCCCCCGAACCCGGGAAGGACGGGTATTGCGGGGGCGACTCCACAGGCACGTCCGGGGTCGCGGGGGCGGGGGCGGTGCCGGGAGGGGCCTCAGCCGAGTCGCGAGACCGGCGAGGCGAAGTCCTAGAGCGATGATGCTTTTGGACTTCTTGTGTTTAGACTTACCGGACGACGAAGACTTGGATCCCGACGACCGGTGAGGACTCCGCGACCGACCCTCGACCTCTCACGCGACCGGGGCTTGGTGTGGCGCGGAGCCGACTGCCGGGCCTCGAGGAGCTTTCGAGACCGCTCTCGCAAAGCTTTCGGGTTTAGGGACCGGCAGTCGGAACACGACTTCGTGTCGTGGTCTCGCCCGAGACAGAAGAGACACTCCAGATGCGGGTCTGTGATGGACATCATCCGAGCACAGGCGTCGCAACGTTTAAAGCCGGGCATCCCTAACGACACCTTGGAGTCGATATGAAAAGAAACAGTGAAAAAATTCATCCAAAAAGTTAGTCAAAAAATGACTAGGGCACTGCTCTTCCCGGATCTGCGCTTGCTGGCACGGAAAAAGAAGAACTGACGTCAGCGCGCAGGGGCGGCGTCTAAGTACTGCCCGCGACGTCATCCCGGCGATCACGACGCCGACAACGGACGCGGAGCCGCACGACGCCGCCTACCGACGCGCAAGGGTACTGCTACGCAAAAACTTTCCGGATCCAGCCTGACGCCTGGGGATATTCTAAGGTAAGGAATCTGTCACTAACGTGTCTCTTTCAGATTTATAAAGCACTGGTTGTCATCTTGCTGCAGCTAATGACTGGTGAGCAGAAATGTGAGAAAAAAGCAACAGAGTACAACATGGAAATCAGCAGGTTGTCATAGTCAGGTAAGATTGGGTAAACACATGAATCCCACATTTTTTTATCATAATCCTGGTTAGAGTCTTCAGACAAATGACTCCGGTTTCTAGGCTTTATCTCAATATGAGGTAGTGTGGATAACCTCTGAGTTGTGTATTCAGGTGGTTCCACAGTTGCTATTGTGGGATGTGACAGAGCGATGCATAGTGGAGAATCCTGATCAGGGGCGTAGCTTCGGCGGAGGGAGGGATGGGGGCGGGTTTACTCCTCGCTAAAATATATATTTCCTGGTAAATATTTGGGACCAGGTGCTTTCAGTCGGGTATAGTGAGGTGTCTCGCGGATTTCACCAGGAATTTTTACATACACACAGATAAAAAAGCACACACACTCTCCCTGTTTCGAAAGTCTTCAAAACGGTTGGTTATTTTACGAAATGGTGTTTTCTCTCACTTAGTACCCTTAACAATCCGTATTCCTTTCCACTGACCCTTAAGTCTCTCTCATGCACCCTGCTTGTCGTATAATGTATTTTAAAATTATATGCCAGCGTGATTATTGGAAAATCTGAAGCTCACACCCCAATCTTACTGACCAAACTATGTCCCTATTCCTGATAGGTATTTAATGTGTACTCATCTTTTGCAAATATGTTGGGCTTTTGTTCCAGTTGCCTTATTGCTCCTGCAGAGTAATCTGAATCTAGTTTAGCCTTTCAAGAGTGGTCTGGCATGATCAAATCTATGTAAGTTCAGGTGTAAACTGAGACTATGATTTTGAGTTTTTGAAGTATAACAGTTTATATGGGAGGCCTGTATAAATCACTATAATAATCTAAGTATTCCTGGACAAGGCACCCTGTTAGCTTAACCTAATGGCTTGTTTGCAGGAACAGGTGAATTTTGTGAAGCATGGGTAGTTGCAAGTTGACACAGCGTTGACTTGAGGAGCTCAAAAGAGATCTTTGACCAATATGATCCCCATATTTTTGACTTTCAGAGTAGGGGAGGGTGCAGGCCCAAGAATGGAAGGCCAATTGAATGTAAGCGAGACTGTATTGTATACTAAGAGGGCTAGGATTTCAGTTTTTCATCAATTAAGCAGAGGAAGCTTTCTCTTATCCATTGTTGTGCTGGATATGATATACGCAACTAGTGATATTGAGGTGACTCTCAGAGTCATTTTCCAAACAGATGTAGATTTATGTGTCATCGGCAAACATCTGAAAGTTACGAGTAAACACCAAAAGTGTGGCATCTTAGCACTTTCACTGTAAAAAGCAATTACAGGTGCACCTGAATGATTAGCTAGAAAGGTGTGTGCTTGCAGCATGGCCTATGTGGGAAGTGTGAGGTGAGGAACGTGAGGTCCTGACAATGGTCTTGGCATCTATCAACAAACTTGGCTCTGATGGTACATGTGCAACTGTTTATAGAGATATGAGAGATGTTTAGGGCAATCTCATGAAACATTTATTGAGCACACCGGACTGAACACCAGTGGCATGATGGGTATGCCATATCCTCCTTGTTAGGCTGATAGTGCCATCTGATGAAATAAGATACTGCCACAGCATATGGAGTTATTAGGTCTACAAAGAAGTGCTGTAGATGGAACCAAGGAAATCCTCAGAAAGCTCGAAAGAGGTTCTATGGTTTCACTAAGAGGGGGCGATGGTGCAATCCATGGAAATCGAACTACACTTCAATAGGGTGTCTGTGGTGTCCACTCAGGAGCGGTGAAATTTGCTGCTAAAAGAAATCCACAGAGGCCTCAGTGCAGGGTCTGTGGGGTTCACCAGAAGTAGTGAAAGACGTAACCTGCAGGTGAGATTCAAGAAACCTGTGGAAGTAATTTACTCATTTTACAGAAAAGATAATGAGAAATGGTAGATGAAGCAAGGAGGAGACTTTAAGGAAAGGACCCAATAGGCAAAAGGAAATAATCTCTGGCACTAGGTCATTTCTGGAGCCTGTCTGGGAATATGCCAGAGGAAGATGTACATAACATGTAGGGCTCCGCAGCCTTTGGCTAGCTTTGTGCTATAGAAATGCCGTATGAATAGATACATAAACTCTCCATACTTCACCTGGATGTTATGGGAGGAGAGGTTAAGTAAGGTTAGTGAGTAGTACTGAACTAGAAGCTAAAACAGAGGGAGCGTTCAGCAGTTAAAGAGTAGAAGTGAGAGAGCAGAGCCTTACAGGACACTGACATGATGGCTGAGAAGACCTCGAGCGAGATTATAGAGACCCACCATTAAGGAATTCACTATTTCAGTTACAGGCATTCCTGAATATCCCAAACCGCTCTTTCAGTTTGAAAAGCAGAGTGTTATGGTCGACACTGTTGACTGCAGCAGAAACGTCAAGGAGAATCAAAGAAGTGTATTTGCCTTCGTCCAGAGTAATGAGAAGCTAAGTTCTGATATCAGCCAGAGACAATTCTCTTCCACTCAGAGGCTGGAACCCTGCAGTGAAGGTCATGAAACGCCTAATTGTATTCAGTATATCCTTAAAGCTGGTCCACTGCTACTCTTTCTAGGATTTTGCTAGGTTAAGGTAGATTGGAAATTGGCTAATACATGGCCAGAACTAGGGGCTCTTCTGTGAATTTACTTAGCAGTAGAGGTTATTCACGCCAACCCAGAGCCACTTCTCACAGTGGTCAAGTCTGCTGCAGAGAGGAGAACACTTTCCTGATGCAAGACATGGGTGAGGGCGCCACTGACAGATTGGAGGCTTTAATCTTTGAGGGAAATATTATCTCCTCATGAAGTGAAAAATGCAGACTGAAGGGGACAGCGTGGATGGGAGAGTAAGAAGATTGTTAAGTGTTATTAAGATTTTCTGTTGGTGGCTTGACGTAAAGGTCGCCCTTCCTTCTTTGCGTTGCTCTCCAGAAGAAAGAGAGACTCCTTCCTGTACCCACGGAGCCATTTAACACAGCTGATAGCCATGTGGGAGCAAGAAGAGTCTTCAAGGGTCACTCATCCAAAGAAATTGTCTCAAAAGTTAAATAATATCCCTGGTGAAAAGGTGCTAGTAATGACTGAGTGAAGGTAGCTGGAGCGCTGAAGACTGAACAGGAGCGAGGCACTTGGGCTAGGAGGAACTAGATGTCATTCAGAAAACAAACAAAAAAAGAGGTAAAAACTAAAAAAAAACTGGGACAAGATTAGTATAAGGTGTTATTGAACAACCTGACAAAAAATTACCGGAACAGCACAGTGGGTCTGAGCTCCTTAAATAGATGGAAGCAGGAAGTGAATCACAGTCAGTGAGAAGGAGGCCATTATCAAATGGGGACGGAAGTATCTGCAGTGCGTACTGGGGTGGACATCTTTGACACGGTCGCACAAAGTAGAGAAATACATCACCAGTCAGGAGATGAACAACAAGCACCAGAGGAGAAGCTGTGAAATCAAAGGCACAGCCACGACCTAGTTCCCAAGACAGAGAAAGCGCCGCAGTAGGCAACGTGCTGCTGCAATAGTCCCAGGCCGAATGTGGCATGCAGGACCCGCTCTGTCGATAAGCTGCCGCCAGTGGGTGACATGTTCCACCCAGAAGACAGGTGTTGCCACAAACAAATGAACCTGCCTCCTGCAAGGCTATCTTGATGAACAGCAAGGTTCCAACTTCTGTCGCTAACAGCTAGAGGAGCTCAGACCGTCAGACCTTAAACCCCCAGGGAAATGCATATTACCAAGATATGGTTTCTCGAAGAGGCGTGAACCATGCCGCTGTGAGTCCCCAGCGCACCTTTGGATTATGCAATGAATGCTTCATGGCCATCAGTTAAGTCATTCTGCTGCCCTCAGACACACAAAACAGTTATGAAGGAGGCAGACCAGCTGATTACATTTTGCATCTGAGCTCTCGTCACAACTCAGAATGGCATTAATGCAGAGTGCGTTCAAAAGTCAATCATGAAACAGAGTGACTTACTGATCGCGAAATTCGAAAAGACCAATCAACACCAGTTGCCGATGACCCTAAATCATTAATAAAAGATGTTCCTTTTAACTAAACATCGATTATGTGTACAGAAGTACACGCACAATCTCCGCCCCCACTCGTTTCTCTATCTTTCGCTCTCACTCTCTCCTCCTCTGTGCTTGCACTTCATTAAATATCTTGGGAGTTCGCGTGGGGTGAGAAACTGGAGTCCAAAAAGAGAGACGTTATTATCAGTGGGTCGATCAGGGCTCGCAGGTGGGAAAGGGGCGAGGGCCTAACAAGCCACGCCCCCGCGTCCTTCTACAGGCTGCAGTGATTGCCAGCACAGCGCCTGTCGAGCCTCCCAGAGCGAGCCCACGCTGTGCACGCTGATAGCAGAATATCCCCCACACCTTAGCATCTGTATTTGGGCGACTGCACTGAAAATGCGATTTATGTGCTGCGAAATGATGAGGTCACGCCGTTGTTCCAGGGATGCCGCGCGCTCGACGGCGCTCCCAGCTGGAGTATTCCGTTCGCTCGCATAGCACATTTTTCCGAAGGTGTTTCTTGAACAGCGAGGTGCTTGCAACGCCGTGGAATGCCTTCTCTTTCCAGCCAGCCCCTTGAATGTCCACGGCCCGGGTCTCTGGGTTCAATTGAACTGCATTCTTTACATCTCAAAAGCAGTTTTTCAGAGGAACTGCTGCGAAGTGAAATGTTATGGATTGAATGCTAGCCAGTAGATTGTGGTGGCTTACTCACTTATCGGTTTGCTACTTGTCGGGAGGCCCCAAGAGGCCCTGTGAAGCAGTTTATAGTCACAATGCAGTGTGTTACGAAAATAGGCAAATAAACAGATAAATAGGAAAGTGGTTATAAGTGGTATTTCTCTTCTTAACGATGTGCTACATCTGTCATTTTTCTGCAGTTTTATGTAGCGCGAACTTGGCCCAAGGGCTTTAGATCACTTTACATGAGCACCAGATAACATTACACAAGGGTGGATTTAAAAAAAAACTTTTTAGGTTTTGCCTAAGACAACGCATGCGCTGTCTTTTGCCAAACATATTGTTAGCTTACAGTGAGGTTTGAGCCCGTGCATTGCTTACATTGGTTGAACTTATTGTCACTCTCATGTGCTTGCTTCTTGTTTGTCTTGCTTCTTATTGCTTCCGAAAGTTTTCCTTTCTATATTGGTGTTTGTCCGTCCTGTCGAGCATGAACACAGTTCTTGTCTCTTCCACTGCTTCCTTTTCAGGTGCTCCTTTATTTCTTTTAGTTTTAGCATTTTATGAGAGGGCATGTGTTTTCCAGCTGTCTTCCTCATGTACGTCAGTGCTTAATTTGAGCCGGTGGTTTACGGTGCTCAACACCGGCGCTTGTGACAGTCTGCCACAAGGTGGCGCTGTCTGGATAATTTAGAGACGACCACAATATAAAACTCAAAATAATAACAACAGGTAATTATTAATTCAATATACATTAACCCCTTCGATGCTTCTGTCGGCCAACGGCCGTCGCGAGCACTACCTCGGTAGTGCTGCGCACGTCCGTTGGCCGACGCGGCCCCGCCCGCTTAATAGAACGTTCCGCACTGGCGCGGAACGTTCTAAGCAGTTAAGCGGTTAAAAATGACTATTACCTGCTACCCAAGCCATTGTTTTAGCTTTGGGGTCCTGGAACAGTGCGAACTGTCACACTTGTAGGAGGCGTGTGATGGTTAGCAGTTGTGTTGTTACTATCATGGGCAGCACGGCAGGGGCAATGTGTGGTGCAAGCTGCAGTGGCCTCTTGACGTGAGCCCTGGAACGTATTTTTTTACAAATTAAACACTGGTGTAACTGTTCCTCTTTCTCGCCCAGAGTCCCTGAGCTGCTGCTCTTGCTTTGTCTCCACCCGCCCACCTTCCGCTACCATTCTTGCTTCCCTATCCCCCTCCGTTGTCCATGTGCTTCTCATCTCCGCCAGCTCAAACTCCATTGTCGTTTTGCTTCCACCTCCCCACTGCCATTATCCTTGTGCTTCCCCATCCCTGCCCTCCATTGTCCATGTGCTTCCCCATCCGTGCCTGCTCACCCTCCTTTGTCTGCGCGCTTCCCATTGTTTTCTCCTACCTGACCTTCTCTCTTGCACTTCCTCCCTCTGTGTTGCCTCATCCCTCACTTGCTCACTCAAGACACTCCCATGTTTGTTTAAAAAAAAAAAAAAAAAAGGCATTCGCGCTATATCAAAAACAGCACATTTGGCACAACTTTTTATTTACTCATCCATCTCGGACTGGTAAACAGAAACAAATAAAATGCTCGCCTAATTTCGTAGGCACATGTATTTGTGTTGCCAAGCGCTTACAAAATGTTGTGACAGCCGAATTATAGCGTTTTTTTCCCCCCCGATTATTTTCAGCCATTCTACACAGTAGTTGAGGTGCTGTTCAGCAAGGCTAAAAATCATTGACAAAGTCAACAGTTGTCATAGGCAAGATGTACTGTCTCTGCAAATGTTTTTTTCCCCAGGCACTGGAAGATTAAGTGATCTGCCCAGAATCACAGATTGTTGAACCGAGAGCCCTGGAGTAGAACCTTGCGCCCCAATTTCAAAGTCGGCAGCTCTGGCTGCTAGGCCACTTCCACTTCACAAAGGTTTTGAGTTTTAGCATAACTCTTAACTCTCTGGCTGCAGAACCACTGTTTTTCATTCTACTCCCTAACATACATGGACATTTTCCTTTTCCTTTTGTTCAAGAAAGAAATACATTCTGCCCATAGCTGAAAGTGCTGTGTGCTTTTTAATTAAGGCTCCCTGTTTTCAGTTTTTACGGATTTTTACAGATAAATACAGACAGAAAACAATGTGTTTTCTGTCTGCATTTATTTTTAAGAGTGGATAAATACAGAAAATTGTGCTGGTTCTAAGTGACTCTCCGTGCTGTCTTCCATGAATTATAGTATAACAACTGAGCAGATGGACAGCCTGGGAAATTAAAAAACAGGATGAAATTTCTTTAAATAACGTGTGTGTCAATATACATTTGTGGTATAATGCTAGTATTTACCAGTGGATGTATTGTTATGTAATATTTGGCAGCTTAAATAGCTAAAACACGACAGACATCAAAGTATAAGTGTGCGTCTATCAGTTAAATAAATATGGAAATGTACAGTTTTACACCATCATTTATACGCAAAACACAAAATAAATATGGATAAACACAGATAAAATGGCCAAAAACATAAATATGGATAAAGACAGACGGAAATGTTAAAAAAAAAGAAATACCATAAAACCGGGAGCCCTATTTTTAATGTACAACTGAGAGCGGGACATCAAAACTCAATGTACACTAAGTTTACTGCTGTTGGGCATATCACCTTCGTTGCTGATTTATTACAAAAGCAACACAGGGAAACAAGTGAGAGAGGAGGAACAAGCGAGAGAGGATGAACAAGCGAGAGAGGATGAACAAGCGAGAGAGAGGAGGAATAAGCGAGAGACGAGGTCTAGAACACACCGTTCCTGAAAAAAAGCAATAACCTGTGCGGTTGAAAGGCACTTTTTATGACAGGAGGTGCAAATACCTTATCATTTTATAACTCAGGCAGTGGAAAACCACATTTTCTGTGATGTGGTGCAATTCCCTATTAAAAATGCATTTGACAGGGAAAAAAGCATAGTTTAAAGACAGCCTTCTCCTTTGCAATGCCCTTGATCTAGAACTGCTTGAGACTTCTGTGCATAACTGTTACCACAGACCGTGCTTCCACCGAGCTCTTTCTTTATATTCTGAGGGCCAGGATCACTGTGACTTGGTAAAAAGCTGCACAGAGGCAACACACGAGCTGGACTGCATTACTGGGAGAGTTTTATAGATCTGCTACTAATGTTGATTTAAAGGACGCATTTCTGTGCCATTATTAGAACACTACGATGTGGCGGGAGAGGGCTCTGACATCTCTGGCTTCTGACACATGGTCCTGTGGGGTCCAGGGCAAAAGAAGTCAATGGCCGGAGGGGGTTGACCCAACCATAAGGTACATATAGAATATGTTTGCCATGAATGTGCGCAAGGGCCACAAACGTCAAACCTAAAAAAGGGGAACTGAGCCAAATCTCAGAAACTCACGTTAAGAAGAATGCTGTCTAAGTAATAAATAAGGTGCAATTCTGAAATATCCTTCAAGCACAATTCTTATCAGAGACAGACAGAAAGACACACACACACACACACACACACACACACACACACACCCACCCCCCCCCCCATTCCACCCCCACTTCATTAAGGCCTTGCAACACATCGCTACAATTATCATGTGTTCTGAGCTTTATTAAATACCATCATTTCTTTGGCTTCATTCAATCTTAAAGCACAAGTTACTAACTTGTGTAACGATATACCTGTAAGAGACAGTAGTTAGTGACAGATTCCTTACCTTAGAATATCCCCAGGCGTCAAGCTGGATCCGGATAGCTTTGCGTAGCAGTGCCCTTGCGCGTCGGTAGGCGGCGTCGTGCGGCTCCGCGTCCGTCGTCGGGATCGCCGGGATGACGTCGCGGGCAGTACTTAGACGCCGCCCCTGCGCGCTGAAGTCAGTTCTGTATACGACTTTCCGCACCAGGAACGCAGAGCCATGCAAGAAGCTGACATAGGTGTCTGAAAAATACTAGGGCCCTGAAAGGGATGTCCTTAACCCTAGAAATCAGTTCGCAGAACGGGGAGGATGGTGGGGCGGTAGGAATCTGTCACTAACTACTGTCTCTTACAGATATATCGTTACACAAGTTAGTAACTTGTACATCTGAAAGAGACACGTTAGTGACAGATTCCTTACCTTAGAATAGATACCCCAGCAATACCAACCCCGGTGGTGGGTCTGCAAACAGATTCAGACAAGGAAGTCCCGGAGGACAGAACGGCCAAAGAAGCCGTCCCTCCGGACCTGGCTGTCAAGGCAGTAATGTTTGGTAAACGTGTGCAGCGAGGCCCACGTAGCTGCCTGACATATATCCTGTAGCGGAACACTGCGGCCTAAAGCCGTGGTAGCAGCTGTTGCCCTGGTGGAATGGGCACGCAGCCCAACAGGTGGCTCCTTCTTAGCCAAAGAATAGCAGGCTTTCATACACAAGATGACCCAGTGGGAGATGGTCCTCTTGTGTACCGCCCGACCTTTTTTGGGGCCCACGTAGCCAACAAAGAGCTGGTCATCCACCCGGAACTGTTGTGTGCGGTTGATGTAAAAGGAAAGCGCACGTTTTGGGTCCAGACGGTGGAGCCTTTCTTCCTCTCTGGAAGGATGCGGAGGCGGAAAGAAGGTTGGCAAAGTGATGGTCTGACCAATGTGGCACCTTTGGCAAGAAGGACGGACGCGTCCTAAGAACAACCTTGTCTGGATGGACAGACAGAAAGGGGGGTTTGCATGAGAGAGCCTGGAGCTCGCTCACCCGCCGAGCGGAGGTGATGGCCACCAGAAAGGCTGTCTTCAGAGTGAGAAGACGAAGAGAACAGTTATGCAGAGGCTCAAAGGGAGCGCACATTAAGAAAGTAAGAACCAAGTTTAAGTCCCACTGAGGCATTATAAACGGAACAGGAGGAAAGAGGTGTGTAATGCTTTTAAGAAACCTGTTAACAACAGGGGACTTAAAAAGAGAGGGCTGGATCAGGAAGCCTGAGGAAGGCCGAGATTGCACAAAGATAGTCATTGATGGTACCCAGGGCAGAACCCTGTTGGGCCAGAGAAAGAAGGAACAGAAGAACCTCAGAAAGAGGGGCAGAAAGGGGATTCACAGCCTTTGCTGTGCACCATGCCACAAACTTGTTCCACCTGCAGGCGTATACCACCTTAGTGGAGGGACGCCTGGCTGCCAGAATCACATCACAAACTTCGGGAGGCAAGTCGAAAGGCATCAACTGCCGCCGCTCAATCTCCACGCAAGCAGGTGGAGACTGGACAGGTTCGGGTGGAGGACCGTCCCCTGCTGCTGCGACAGAAGATCCTCCCGAAGAGGCAGACGGATCGGGGGATCGACGCTCATACTGAGTAGCTCGGGATACCAAACTCTTCGAGCCCAGTCCGGATCCACAAGAATGACTTGGGCCCGGTCGCGCCGAATCTTCTTCAACACTCTGGGTAGAAGTGGTATAGGCGGAAAGGCGTACAACAGATCGCGCAACTCCACTCGCGACGAAAAGCGTCGCCGAGCGAGTGCCGCCTTGGAAATTCCAACGCGTATAACTGATGACATTGCGCGTTCTCTTCGGTGGCGAATAGATCTAACCAAGGCTCTCCCCACTATAGAAAGAGTCCTTGCGCCACCTCCGAGTGAAGACGCCATTCGTGATCCATCATGCACCTGCGGCTGAGTTCGTCCGCCCTGGCGTTCAGGGAACCTGCCAGGTGTTGAACCATCAGGAATATGCCCTGATGTTCCAGCCATGTCCAGAGGCGCAGAGCCTCCTGACATAGGGTCCACGACCCCACCCCGCCTTGTTTGTTGCAGTACCACATGGCGGTGGTGTTGCCTGTGAACACCTGCACTACCTTCCCTTTGACAGAGGGAAGGAATGCCTTGGGTGCAAGTCGGATCGCCCGGAGCTCCAGAAGATTGATATGGAGCCGGGACTCCGCCGGAGACCAGAGGCCTCTGATCTCCGCCTCTCCCATGTGACCGCCCCATCCCAGAAGGGACGCGTCCGTCACAACTGTATGCTCTGGCTGGGGAAGGGAGAGGGATCTGCCCGTGACCCATTGCCGGTTCGAGAGCCACCACTGCAACTGTTTTGCAGTCCCCTCCGAGATCTGGACGTGATCGGACAGGTTGCCCTGATGCTGCGCCCACTGGAACTTCAGGTCCCACTGCAGAGCCCGCATATGCCATCTGGCATGATCGACCAGCAGGATGCAGGAGGCCATGAGGCCCAGCAGCCTCAGGGTCATCCGTACCGAAACCCAGGATAGAGGCCGAAAGATCGGAATCATAGCTTGAATATCCCGGACTCGCCGTTCGGGAGGATAGGCCCGAAACTGCGTCGTGTCCAGAACTGCTCCGATGAAAAGGAGCTGTGGAGAAGGAATCAGGTGCGACTTCGGCACGTTGATGGAGAACCCCAGCGAGTGCAGGAGTTCGGCCGTAGTCTGGAGGTGGGAGACGACTGCCTGGGACGAGCCCGCCTTCAGCAGCCAGTCGTCGAGGTTGGGGAAGACTGGAACCCCTGCCCGGCGCAGATGAGCTGCGACCACCGCCATCACTTTCGGGAACACCCGAGGGGCGCTGGTAAGGCCAAAGGGGAGCACGGTGAACTGAAAATGCTCGAGGCCTACCGTGAACCGCAGGTAACGCCGGTGGGCCGGCAGGACGGGGATGTGGAAATACGCGTCCTGCAAGTCCAACGCTACCATCCAGTCTCCAGGGTCGAGGGCAGTCAAGACCTGAGCTAGGGTGAGCATCTTGAACTTCTCCTTCCGGAGGAAGCGATTGACGTTCCGGAGGTCCAAGATAGGACGCATGTCCTCCTTGTCCTTTTTGGGCACCAGAAAGTAGTGGGAGTAGCAACCACGCCCTACTTCTGGGGTCGAAACGCGCTCGATGGCCCCCTTGGCCAAGAGGGCCGTAACTTCCTTCTGAAGAAGCACCAAGTGATCCCCTGACATGCGGTTGTATTGAGGTGGCATGGCTGGGGAGGTTGTCTCGAAGGGGAGGGAGTAGCCCCTTCGGACAATGTCCAAGACCCACTTGTCCGAGGTGATGGCACGCCAGTGGTGAAGGTGATGGCGGACCCTGCCCCCTACTGGCGTGCTGTGGACCTGAAAGGAGGGACTAGGAGGGCTTGGAGGCCGCGGACGGGGCGGGGGTGGTGGCCTGACCCGCACGCTGGTTGCCCGACCCGCCTCGGCGGGAGCCACGCGAAGACGCCTGCTGCGCGGGCCGGTGGCTGGGCAGCGGATGTGACTGGGCGCCCCTTCCGTGGCCACGAAAGGGGCGAAAAGCAGACTGTTGCGGAGGGCGCACAGCAGAAAGGCCCAGGGACTTGGCTGTAGCCCGTGAGTCCTTAAAACGCTCCAGCGCATGGTCTGCCTTGTTTCCAAAAAGACCGACCCCATCAAAGGGCATGTCCATGAGAGTGTTTTGGACATCGCCCGAGAAACCAGTGGTTCTCAGCCAGGCGTGACGGCGCAGCGCCACTGTCGTTGCAAGCGATCTGCCTAGCGAGTCGGCGGTATCAAGGCCACATCTGATGGTGTATTTTGCCGCATCCCTTCCTTCCGCAATGGCGCGGGAAAGCAGTGCCTGGACCTCCTCAGGACACTGGGGCAGAACTTGCGCCACCGAATCCCACAAGGAGTGGGAATATCGGCCCAAGAGGCAAGTGGTGTTGACAGACCGCAAGTCAGCACTGGAGGAAGAAAAAACCTTCCAAATTGATCCAGGCGTTTGGATTCCCTATCCGGGGGAGTGGTAGGGAAGGCGCTTTGGGAGGCAGAGGCTTGGACAACCAAGCTCTCAGGGGTGGGGTGTTGGGAGAGGAACAGGGGGTCGCCCAGAGCAGGGCGATGGCGTCGGGCTTCGTTCCTATCCACAGGAGCCCCTGTGGTGGGCTTGGACCAGGTGCCCAAAAGAACGTCCGAAAGTGCCTCGTTAAACGGCAGCAGTGGCTCCGAGGAGGTAGCCGCCGGCTGAAGCACTTCCGTCAAGATGTTAGTCCTGACAGCCACTGTAGGCAACTGGAGATGTAAGGCCTCAGCTGCTCTACGCAACACCGTTGCAAAGTTTGCTCCCTCCTCCGTTGCCACGGAAGGAGGAGACAGCATGCCAGTGTCAGGGGAGGTGTCCAGACCACTGGCATCCCCAAGTTCCTCAGCCCAGTCCTGATCAAACTCACATTGGTGTGTGAGAGGGTCATCAGACCCCTCCCAGTTCTCTTCGTCCTCCAATTCTGGTTCAAAGTAAGGAGGAGGGACATGTGGGACCCAAGGTCTCATCGGCGCCGGAGCCGGCGTCGATCGACGTCGGTCCGGCGCCGGATCCGGAGAGAACCGGGGTACGATGCCGCCCGGAGCCCCGGACGGCGTCGGGAACGGCATCGGTGAAATCGACGCCGGCGGAGGTTTCGTCAGGTCAACCGGCGTCGATCGGGGTTGTGGCAGCATGGGAGCCGGGGTCGAGGCCGGGGCCGGGACCGGTGTGACAGGCGGCGCCAGGACCGGAGTCGCCGGCGGCGCCATAGGAACCCCATCAGGGCCCGCGGGGCCCGAAGGCGCACCAGGGGGACCTTGAGGCCCGAAGAGGCGGGCCATGGCCAACAGGAACTCCTGTATCTCGGCCGGAGTCGCCGCCGAACCCGGATAAGGCGGGTAATGCGGCGGCGGCTCCACAGGCACTACCGGAGCCGCGGGGACGGTGCCGACGGGACCCTCAGCCGAGTCGCGAGACCGGCGAGGGGAAGTCGTCGAGCGATGACACTTCTTCGACTTCTTGTGCTTCGACTTACCGGAGGAGTGCGAAGACTTGGACTCCGACGACCGATGAGGACTCCGCGACCGGCCCCTCGACCTCTCACGTGACCGGGGCTTGGATTGGCGCGGAGCCGACTGCCGGACCTCGAGGAGCTTTCGAGACCGCTCTCGCAAAGCCTTCGGATGCAAGGCCCGGCAGTCGGGGCACGACTTGGAGTCGTGGTCGCGGCCGAGGCAGTAGAGACAGTCTCGATGCGGGTCCGTGATCGACATCATCCGACCACAGGCGTCGCATGGCTTGAAGCCGGGCATCCCTACCGACACCTTCGGAGTCGAACGACTCGAGAAAAAAGTGATAAAAATCACAAAAAACGTAGTCAAAAATTGACTAGGGCACTGCTCTTCCCGGATCTGCGCTTACTGGCGCGGAAAAAGAAAGAACTGACGTCAGCGTGCAGGGGCGGCGTCTAAGTACTGCCTGCGACGTCATCCCGGCGATCCCGACGACGGACGCGGAGCCGCACGACGCCGCCTACCGACACGCAAGGGTACTGCTACGCAAAACTTTCCGGATCCAGCCTGACGCCTGGGGATATTCTAAGGTAAGGAATCTGTCACTAACGTTTCTCTTTCAGATTAGGGTGTTTCTCCTTCAAAATAATCTAAACAGCAAATGTGTATTTCCAGCAGACTTTACCACTCGCCACATCGTAAGGGCAAAAACAAAACGAGGCATACAAGCACTTCTGTCTTCAATGGTTTCGAGACGAAGTTCAGAATATTGTCACAAAAGCATCTCGGTTCTAAACGTGGTCAAGGGCAGACTGGCATGGTTGCCCTCATTCAGGCTCATAGTTATCATTTTGTGCCATGACCTGTGAGTAAGGACACTGGTGAATATCAAACAATCTCAATGTCAAAGGAAGTAAAAGAAAACAGGGAACATCTGCTGACATGTAGCTAAAAAAAGCACGCTGTCCTTCATGATATCCACAACAAAGTCCCAGAACGAAGCAGCGAAGAAACACGGGAGTGCAAACTCTGGGGTTACTGCACATCAGGCATATGCAAGGCATCTGTGTGTCCCAGAATACCCCAGCACACATGAACCAGCCTGTAGGGGTTGTGGCGTACCCTGTTAAAGTCCATCTGTTAGGTTTTTTTTCTTCAAAAAAAACTTTATTGATTTTTGGGCACTGTCACAATCAGTGTGATGTAGGAGTATCAGTTTAGTACATAGTGTCAATTTCCACTGGCAAGTTTCTATAAACATGGATATAGACAGGTATTTCAAATGCAGTACAGGTGAATCATATTTTATTCGCATCAGAATTCGGCAAATAGGAAATAATCGAACAAGAAATATGTTTCACAGGATCCATCCCGACATGAACAGGTAAGCAAGAACCAAGGATGACATCAATAATAGTTACAACTGAGCATCATTGGTGATATGTCAGGCAGCTGTCCATATAACCCAAAAAAAACCCACCTCCCTACCCACTCCTCGCTCTTGTGCTTAGTCTCCGCCGTTGACACAAAATAATTCCATAATAAGTGGTCTGTGGGCCGTCATCTAGGGTGTTTCTAGAACTCATTTCAACAATGATAGGGTGTATGTAGTACATCATATGGGTCCGTTTCTGGAGGTGGCCAGACCCTGTGGCTCCCTCAAATCGGATAGCATTGCCGACCAGGCTTTCAGGTCATCTTCAAGCTTGTTATCCTTCCAGACGTGTTGCATGCGTACCTCTTCCACAAACGCCCACTCAGAATCCTCTTTCAACCATGCCAGATATGTAGGGGGTACTGGGCTAAGCCATCCTATCGCTACATTGTTTTGCCAAGACTAGGCCGATGAGAACGAACTTTCTACTCAATTGTTTTTGCAGGAGAAGGAAGTAGGCCCAGTAACACCTGACAGATCTCCAGTGGCACTGCCCAATTCGAGGCCCTATTCAGATTGTGCACAATTTCCTGCCAGAAATGGGATAGAGAGGGGCACAACCATATCATATGTATGAAGTCTGATGGTCTTCTGCCGGGGCCCCACAGCACGCACAGCAGTCAGATCGGGAGGGGTATATAGCGTGCAAGGTCTGCGGGGTAAGGTATGTTTGATGTATAAAGGTATATTACAGGAGTTTGAATCATGCATTGGAACCAACCGTTCACACTCCCTCGTATACTTTTACCCAATCTTTAGCCGCAGGGGGATCTGCCAGTATTTCCTAACATTTGGTCTGAACGTTGAGTGGCTGAAGTGGCAGATCATACTTATGAGCACCTTAGGGTGTTGGATCGAGGTGATGCATCTGGAAAGGTCTGCCAGACCATGCAGGCTGTAGTAACATTTTTAATATATTGGAGTTATTGTCCCGTACCCAAAGAAAAAGAGGCTATGGCTTCCTCCCTGGTAAAGAACTGTCCCTCAGGATAAAGGTTCCCCATAGTCTCACAGCCTCCATCTCTGTACGGACATTGAATCAGCGATTTGTAGAAAGGGTTGCACTACCTACAGTGGCATATCTGGGGCGTAGGGGGCACGAAGAAGCCCTCTTCGAACCACTCCCTCCCAAAATCCTCCAGCAATCGAATGATGTAGGGAAAAGTGGAAGGAACCCCAGAGCCACTCATTAGCAGGACTGGGAGAGGTTTTCCCTAATGGGTGCCCTGCAAAAGTTGTTTTTCCCAATTGTCCTCTGGGTCAAGCCAATAAATTGCATGTTGGAGTTGCGCCTCCATGTGGTAAAGTTCTAGATGCAGAACCTCGAGACCTTCCTGACCCCATGGTTTTTGAAGTGGAGTTAATTTGACCTGTCTATGTTTATGGCCCCAAAGAAGATCTACTATAAGACTATCCAATGTGCGAAAATAATGTCTAGGAATTGAGTTTAAGGTGCTTTGGAGTGCATAGCGGCAACGCAGTAAGATGATCATTTTTACTATGGCTATCGTGCCCTAGAGGGAAAGCAGTAAATATCTTCAGAAACTGATGGAAGCCGGAGCCCCTCCACCACCCTGCTTATGTTTTGAGCCAGAAAAGTTGGGGTCTCCTGCGTCAAACGGACACCCAAATACCAAACATCACCAGTCATCCAAGGGAATCCCACCTCAGGAAGCTCCTCCAGTGGAACCCCAGTTAGTTTCCCTAGTGGAAACATTTTGGACTTCTCCGTGTTGCCCAGAATTCGGAGAGCTCTCCGAAATCACGCATGGCGTTGAGTAGGATAGGCGCTGAGTAAGGTAGATGTCGCAAATACACTAGAGTGTCAGAGTAGAGGGAGACCCTGCAGTGTTATCCCACGAGGATCCATGGTACGTCGCAGGGCCGTCGCCAGGGGCTCCATGGTAAGGGCAAAAGGAGGGGGTGGGGGGGGTGTCGGGAAGGAGGACACCCCTGCCTGGTGCCCTAACTCAGTTGGAAGGGCTCAAAGTCCACGCCAGCCAAACGTATCCGGGCATAGGGATCAGAGTAAAGAAGACAGACCCATTGAATAAATTTAGGGCCTACGCGCACTTTACGCAACACTTGCCACAGGTAGGCCCAACTTAGGGAGTCAAATGCCTACTCAATGTCTAAATGAGTGAAGGTGCAGGCATAGTCTTAGAGCTGTGGGGCATGATAGATGTGAGCTAGCCGTCGGAGGTTATGGAGAGTGTTCCGCCTGGGAAGAACACTGATTGGTTAGTGTGGACCAAATTAGGCAACTCCAGAAGGAGGCGAGCTGCTAGTACACTGCTAAGGAGTTTCGAATCAATGTTTAGGAGGGATATTGGTTGAAATGCCGAGGCTATCATGGGATCCCTACCTGGTTTTGGCACCATCACAATCAGTGCCTCACGCATGGTGGCTGGTAAGCCTCCGACTTGAAGGGCTTCTCCATATACCTCTAAGAGCTTGTCCGCCATCATCACCACATAATTGTGGATAATTCTGAAAAAAAAACATCGCTACCCTGAATTTTTGCGGTCTTAAGGCGTCGGATTGTGGCAAATACGTTTTCTTTAGAGAGTGGGCTATCCTGGAATTCTCTAGCCTTTGGGGTAAAACTCGGTTGGGGATTTTTCGCCGGGAATTTCTGCAGACTAACAGAGGAGGGATTCAGTTGCTCAGCATACATGTTACATAGATGGGTATGAACTACACCATTAAAAGCCTTTTGTGTGCAGATCAGAGTTCCTACATTATTGTAGAGGGTCAGGATAGGGGAGCGGGTAGCTTCCTGCCTGACCAACAGGACTAGAAACGCATCTATTTTGTCACCTTCTAAATGAAGCCTCTGGCGATAGGCCATGTAAATATGCTTTTCAAGTCTGCGCCAGTCCTCCAGTTGCTCAGTTCTGACCGCACGCCACACAGGGAGTGGTTGTGGATGGGAAGGCAGCAACGCTTCCAATTTCTTTAATCACTTTTCTTGTTTGTCGATGTAAGACCATCCGTTGCTTGCACTTGGAGTGATGTACTGTGCACTCACAGGTCCCATCATTGTATGACAAATCCATCCGTTGTTTATTCTGTTTGAAAACACAAAGATGTACTGTTCATGCATGCTGGGAGTGGCGTATTGTACACTGCCAGCGACCATTACGGTATAAAGCATTCTTCCATTGCTTACGCTTCCTGGACACACAATGTTGGTTTGGTTTTATACTCTGTGAGTGACGTGCATGCCTGCCAAGTATCACGCATCGGGTGTGACACTAACGCATTTCAGTGTGGTGTTCCGCATCACCGCACTGAAATGCATTGTCACGCATTTTTAATCATGCCAGTCTGAAACTAACTACGCGGCGGTGCCAGCGCGCGCCGCCGGCGCCTGTAGCATATTCTGTGCCCCGGCTCTGCTGCTTCCCACAGACTTGCGTTCACCGTTGCCAGAAGCGCTCTGCCTCAGTAAGTTAATAGTTAAAGATCTGGCTGCATTTAATTTCCTGCCGCGGCGCGCCTTTCAGACGCCACTGACTCGCACTCTCATCAGACCCGGGGGCGGCCGGGGCCTTCCCTCAGGTTGCTACTGGCAGCTGTGGCACCGTGGGGGGCCCCGGGATTGGATGTGACCTCGTGCCTCGTCACGTCCTGGAGGAGCCAAGCGGAAGTGAGGTAAGGTGGTTGGCAATGGCAGGTCAGAGAAACGGCGGGGGATTCAAGAGTCGGCGAGTCCTGGTAGTGGTTCCTGACTAGTCACTCACTTGACTTGAGTCTTTCATGGCCGCCGGCCGCGGCGCATCATCAGAGGCGCCATCAACATCGTGGTGATGATCGCCGTGGGCGCAAACCAAGAAGTGCGGGGGCGGCTGAAGTTCAATTAAACTTGTGGCAGGCTGCATGCCATGGCAGCGCTGCTCGCAGCATGACAAAGTTGTGCAATGGTTATTTTATCAAACAGGCAACGGACCTGACCAGCGGCTCAGCTAAGACCCCCGCACAGACCGGGGCAGCCATTGGAGTTACTGAGCCACACCATCATGCCCAGGCCGGTGTTTGCTGCAGCGGGATTCGTTAGGCAAGGTGCGGCCCGTACGAAGAATCGTGTCGCAAAGTTAGTAAGTAGTGCCTCGTGATGTATCTCTCTATGCTGCAAATTGTTTTATTAATGGCGTGCCGCCGTGCTGCCGGTCGACTACATGCTTTTACTATAATGATGGAGCTTGGATTTGGATAACTGCATACAGCAATAGAGCAGGTCTAGGAAAAACTAGGCCGGTTTAAACTTGATCAATTGCCGAGTAGGGCGGCACTGTAAGAGTGACCGTTTGCCCTCTGCCTCCAGAATGCAGCAGGAGGGGGTGCAAGAAGGTCTGCATTGAGCAGGGGTTGCTGAAGTCAGACCGCAGCAGAGAAGGTATTGAATATACCGATGATCGGATGAAAGGAATGTACACTTCCTGAAGTTCAGTGAATGGTGGAATTTTTGGAATGGAGATTTGTTTCTGTTTAAGCCATGTAATCTGTTTTAAAGGGACTAAGCACAGGTGTAAATAAAACCCAAACATAACTGATGTGGGAGGGTGCAGCACTGATAAATGGTTCGTACCTCCCCTTCATGAAGACAAAGGAGAACCAGACGGTTGGAGAGGAGATATATATCCCATTATACTTCTGAAAACAAATGTGTGTAGGGGCCTCTCTGTTTATCTGGGCAGCTTGCGGGCTCTGTATTCACATCACGTAATGTTAGAATTGCAAGTTATCTCATAACGTGTTGCAGAGGCGTCATAGGGACTCGTTGAGCAGCTCGTTTTCTGAGAAGTTTTCATGGAGTGCAAGTTTCAGCTTTGGGCCGAATTTAGCAGCGCATCTTTATTTTTCTTATGCCCCTGATAGTTAGTTTTTTTTCTTGTGCCACAGCCATGATTTTCTTCTGAGCTGCCATCTGTCTACCCTGTTACAGCTGAGAACTGACTGTACATCACATAGCGGTCTGTCTTCTCACTGACTGTAAGCTGTGTTAGTAGTCGCTCGCACTTGGGTCAGGTGATTGTGAGAGCCACTGTGGTGCTTGCCAACGTAACTTCCCAGTGCGCCAAGCATCACTGAGTCAGCAGAGCCTGTAGTGTAGCTCTGTGTGACATACTGCGAGTGGGGTGATGGTGCCACCAGCAGGGTTTGGCAGGTAGTGGGCGGCATGCAGGACCAGGGCGCACTGCTCAGTAATACAGCTTGTGGATTATGATGTGACTCGTCTTCGAGTTCCTTGTTGCTCAAATGGGTGTAATTTCTGAAATGTATATGTTTCTCTTGTCTTCATTGCTAGATTTTGACCGCGAGAAAGTGTCACTCATAGTCGTTGAAATGTCACTCATAATTATACTGAAATTAAGAAAATGTCACACATAGCAATCTGAAACCTTGGCAGCTATGGACGTTCTGTACACCGCCAACGTCTATTACTGTATAAAGCACTCTTACATTGCTTACACTTCCTGGACACAGAATGTCGGTTTGGTTTTATACTCTGTGAGTGAAGTATTACTGTATGAAGCGTCCTTCCGTTGCTCAGAATCTGTGACAGACGTATTGTACACTGCCAACGTCTATTACTGTATAATGCACTCTTATATTCCTTACACTTCCTGGACACACAATGTCGGTTTAGTTTTGTAGTCTGTGAGTGAGGTATCACTTAATGAAGCGTCCTCCCATTTGTCAGAGTCTTTGATAGACGCAGTGTACACTGCCAATGCCTATCACTGTCTAAAGAATCCTCTTGTTGCTTACGCTTCCAGGACACAGATGTTCGATTGGTAATGCAATCTGTGAGTGATGCTGTGTACGCTATCTATTGAACAAAGCATCCCCTGCTGCTTACACTTCCTGGAACACAACGGGTGATTGGTTGTGCACTCTGTGAGTAACACACTGAACACCACCAATGCCTATTAGTGTATAAAGCATCGTTCCATTGCTTATTCTTCCTAGACACAAATGCGGGGTTGGGGTATGCACTTTGTGATTGGCAAACTGTATAATGTTAGCATCTATCATTATATAAAGAATCCTCCTTTTGCTTACACTTCCTGGACACACAGCGTTGGTTAGGTTATATGCTCTGTGAGTGAATTACTACAGAATGGCAATGCCTTTCGCTGTATGGAGTGTTCGTGGGTTGCAGAGGCTGCCTGGACACACAAAACTGGATTGGTTATGCACTCTGTGAGTGGAGTACTCTACACTAACAACTATCATGGTATTAAGCGTCCATCCGTTGAAAAGGCTGCCTAGCCAAACAATTTTAGATTATCATTAACAGGTCTAACAAAAAAAATTCAATTAAAGAGGGATCTCCCTTGGATTTAATGAACACAGTCAACTTTGCATTCTACTTATTTTGCCTTATAATTGTAATGTAGGCTTGGAATTTATTTAATTTGCATTCAACTGCTTGTTTATTTATTGGAAACCGTTTTTAGTGCTCCAAGACCACGAGGTATTACAGTGATTACATTAAAACATCAGCTATTAGGGCACTCTACAATAAAACATGAGGTATTTGCACGCTTTACATTAATAGATAAGGTAATTGGGTGCTTTACATCAAAACATCTGGCATTAGAGCTCTGTGCAGTAAAACATTGCTCAATACATCATAACTAGGATAAGGAAGGGTAAACCGGCGGGAGTAGAAATCGTACCTGCTTGTACTTACTCCGAAGCTCTGAATTTCTGTTTGCCAATGAAATGCAAAATAACAAAAATTAGCTTCATATAGATGTGAGTGGCATCTAAATGGGATAAATGGCCCAATCGAACATGCACACAACTGTTTGGATTACTCGCTTTTACCACCTATAAATGTTTTCAATAAGCTCAACAAACATTCTTTCTCTCATTCTGCCATCGAAGAAGGAAATCGCTGATACACCATACCCAAGCAGACCATAAACAGTACTGTTCCTACATGTATTTACTATGCACCGGTGCAAGTATTTGCATTAAAATCTGAAAAGGCTCTGCTAAGTAAGCATTCCACAAGCAGGGCAAGTAATCCTATATTTGTTGTTCAAGCTGAGCATGAACACAATAATAGTTTGCAAGAGCCTGCAAGGTGGCAGGAACAGAGAAAAGATAACTGCACATTAGGTCATGTGAAAAATTCAAGTTGTTCCCTTATGGGGAAACAAAGCAGAGTAAGGAATTACGATGTTTACAGTAGAATGTATTTTAAATCCAGAAGTCTGGCACTAAAGTAGAGTTTATTAACATTTCTGCTTTCAGGGGTCTTCATTTTAGACGAGTCACGCTGGAATTTAAAATAGAACTCCATGGCAGCACATTCTGCTGCAAATTAACTACTGTGCTTGAGGTTTCAATTATGGGAGGAGGATAACTACATATACAGTTTGAGACACATAGAAGCTATTAGTTTTGTATTGTGTTAAATGTTATTCCGTAACAGAACTTGAATCAAAGCAGCAATGCTATTCACACACTTCAAAGTAAGGAGGAAAGATTTTCAGCAAAGGCGTGGAAGAGGAAAATCACATGCAGGAAAAGCAATGCACAATGTGTGGCAGTGCTTTGTTAACCACTGCTTGCCTGCTCCAAATATCTCTGCAGCAAGCACATGCTAGGATCTAAATTCCAAATTTCAAGGTTGTAGGGACCATAATTAGGAGTGACTCTTTATGGTCTGGTTTGATAGAGCAGCTGTCGCCAGACAATTGTGAGAATCACCAGGAGAGGGGCTTTGGCTCTGCCCACATGTCGGGAACCAGGAGTACAGGTTTTGATTGGGCTCAAGTTGTGTTCTTCCACAAAAAAGTGCTTGCCCTCCTCACAGCTCTGATCAGTTTGTTTATTTATCCAAATGCCTGATCTTGAACTTTCAGGGGCACATACATGCCATTGTAAAGCTATTAAAGTCTCTTAGATAATTAGATAATTGATGGTGTTTTCTTCGGTAGCAGAACAGATGGGAGCAGAACAGTCATTAACTCACACAAATCTTAACTCCTTCGGTGCTCATGACGGCCTTGTCTCACGCTGATGGTACGGCGGCCTTGAAGAAATTGTACAATACAGTGGAACCCGAAGACTTGAAGGAAACAGCGAGTGATTCCGGGGTTGATTCAAGCGAATTGGGTGTACGAAGGAAGGTCCGCCTCCGTTTAGGAGAGGAGGACAGACCCCGTGGAGGGGATACACATATAGGCGATATTGAAGTGACCTGTGAGTTCATTTGACCGGTGTTTACATTGATTGTTTACACCATTGCCCTTGTCCTGAAGAGGCCTGAAGAGTATCTAAGGCTGTCCCTTCCTGTTGTGAGAGAGAGGGGGTGGGTACAAGGCCCTTTGGCCAGGGAGCTCTTCTAGCAGCTCGCTGGGACCATCACTGGCAGAGAGGTGAGGCAAGAGGGAGTCTGAATATAGGGGGCCTCCCATGATGGCAATATGGAGGGACAAACATGGCAGCTGAACGATAAAGGCAATGTATAAGTCCCTTTGGGCCCACTTGTACGTGCTAATTTTTTCAACAAATGTAAAGGGAAGAGAGTGGCAAGCTGCGCTTCAAGACTCAATCTAGCCTGATCTGTGTGCAGGGTCGGAACGGCTGGCCCGACAATATGTCCCATGGAAGAAAGTTGTTGCAGGCGGCCTTTAGGCCTACCTTGACAAAATTCAGCCATGGTCAGATGTGGCAGAAAAGAAGAGTCAGAGGACCACCCCACTGGCCACAGAAACGCAGTCCTCCAGACTAAAACTGAAGCAATGGAAAACATAGATGTGAGCGACTACCTGAAAGGAACAAGCATTGGCATAGCCAATAGGTCTCGCCTTTGGGATCTTATAGGTGTTTAGCCAGAGCTATTGGCTTTGTCAAGCTATGCTGTAGACTAGAGCATTGTGGCTGCTGTGCAGCATGTTGAAAAATCTTAATAAAAAAGTGTTATAAGCATTTTTGTTCCCTTATTTATAAGCAAGACGACATTACGTACAACAGACCAACCCTATTAAAAAAAGAATATAAAAAATGTCTTCTAGTTTTTTTTTCGTGCAATGCTGGCAATTTCTTCCTGCCTGTTCTAATACTTGTAAACACCAATCATTATGTTAAAAAACAGCAATTTATCAGGAGACATAGCCTGACATTTGACCTCTGTTTTGAAGCGCAGCAAACGTGACAAGATAAATACAAAATGTAATGGATTTTTATATACTGCTTGTAGTTTTGGGAACCACCAAAAACGCGTTGCAACCCACAGTTTGGTAAACACTTGTCGAGATCATCTGCATGTCTTCTGCTATCATCCACCAATCATGTATAGGGAAGAGGTCAATGGAAAAAATGTAATCTTCGTTCAAAAGCATCCATTTGATTCATTTCTAGTGAGCTGAACTGAAAAAACATTTGTACTTCTGCCACGTCGTGTGCAATCGTGAATCAGCAAAAAATAGAGCATTTGGTATAAAGTGTGGTGGGGGCGGGGGGTGTGGCACAGACAGGCAGAGGAAAGAGGGGCGTTATAAAAATGAGAATGGGAAGTTTAAGGGAGCACAATAGAATCCCAATTTAGGAAACACAAAGAGACCTCTTGCACTGTTTATAATTTTATAATGGGTGTAACTTATTGTATACACTATATTAGGAGGTATGTAGCACTCTATACTCTGTCACTTTCTATACTGTGATGCATCCTGCTTCTACAGTCGCTCACACATGCTTCGATGCACTCACAGATATCTTCACGTGCAGTAGCAAATGCTATTAGCATCCAATTATGCATGTAATCTACATATTCACAAGCACTCAGGCATGCACCCATGCGCTTGAACATATTTATGGGCTCATCCTCAAAAGGTACATCTCGCACTTAACGTGCACCTCTTCTGTGTGCAACTTGAAAAGCCAATGTAGAACTTCAGTGCTACCTGGCACACACCCGACGAGCAACAACCGCACTGAAGGGACCCATGCTGTGCTTACAACGCGTCCCTGCAACTTGCAAGAATTCACGTCGCACTCAACGAGAAAGCAAAGCGCTATCTGCCACCTCAAGAGACTTTCTGATTCACACACCCTACGAGCAACATCCGCACTGAAGGGGCCCATGCTGTGCTTACAACGCGTCCCTGCAACTTGCAAGAATCCATGTCGCACTCAACGAGAAAGCGAAGCACTATCTGCCACCTCAAGAGACTTTCTGATTCTTCAAGAACATATCAGGCATTTAAAGAACTAGCACCTAAAGAGCCGATGTAGTGCTTAATGTAGCTAGCCACTGTTAAAAAAGTGTCTAGGTGAAGCGTTCAGAGCCTATACAGTGCTTCAAGTGCACACATAGCGCCTATAACACCAGAACCTACACAATATACTGTGGGTCAATTAAAGAGCTCCAAATAAGCACTTCAAAGCGAACAATAAGATGTGACATCATGTTCCCTTCAATGTGTCCTCTCTCCTTTGCCGCGAAAATGTGAAAGCGCCCGAGGACGTGATTACATCCTTGTTAAAGTTGGGCCAGTGTTATCCATAAAGCACAAAGGCAGCGCCAGAGCAGAAAGGCACGGAGATAGCCCCACATTTGTTTATGTAAGTGAAATGAAGCGCGGCCGCGAAAGTGAAAGCGACCGCGCTGGGTTATAATTAGTAACATGATCCAGGAATGCAGCTGGCACCCTGCGCTCCGCTGCTCGCTCCCGAGACCCAAAGGCCATGGGAGTGAGCGTTTAGCGAAAAGGCGGGACATGCACCCGCCTTTGGCCAATTGCGTGCTTTCATTTTTGAAAGCCACACGCAAAGGCCAATAGAATGTCACAACCACACGCATGAGCTTTCAGAAAGTCTCGAGTGAATCCAAGAGGCCCTCTCCTAGAGCAGTGCATGCGCGCTGCGCTAGGCTCAACCTAAAAACCATGGATCAGCAGCTGCAGGACACACGTGCCACAGCTGAGCACCTCTAGAATAGCTTACGGTGCAAAAACCTAAGATTGGGAAAAGATGTTTGAGACTGACTTGGAAACTTTTGTGCAGGGGTTTGTTTTCTTCCCTGTAGAGGGATGAATACAAGGAAGTTCGGCTCGACAGGGTTCACTGTGTTGGCCCCAGGAGATCACCCGATATCATCAGATATGCAGTGACCAAGAAACGTAGTAGCTAGATTCCACTACTATATGGAGAAAGACCTAGTTTTGAAGAAGGTACGTGATAGAAGTGAGATGTTCTTTCAGGATCATACTTGCGCCATCTATCAAGACATCATCCCAGATTACCCTGCAGTGTCGAATGGACTTTAGACCCATCACTAAGAAATTATAGCATTCAATATAGATGCACACAACCCTTTGGTCTTTTGAAAGAAAGGGGAAGCAATTTCATGCTAAGGACAAGTTACTGAACTTCTCAACCTCTCTCTCCCAATGGTTCTGACAGTAGTGTGTTGGAGGGGGGGGGCAGTGGTTCAAAGGCCCTGAAGAGGGCATTGAACAAGTGGCACTGCCCGAAGGGCCACAACATTTCTAATTGTGGCCCAGGGGATCAAGAAGGGCATCGAGGTCTGAAGAGAGGAAAGACACTTCGAAACCAACAGAGAGTGCATTTTTCCCTTTCTTATTTTATCCCACTTCTTTTGATTTCTAAACTTGCTTTCCGGAAGATGGGGTATCTCATCTTGGTAAGATAGGGGCGGTGATATATGAAAACTACCAGCACCATACATGTTAAAGCTGATCAGTGATTAAAATATTTTCCAAAGGAGCACCTATCTTTCTTGCATTTACATTTACTGACATGTTTGGGCCATTTCACACAAAAATTTATCTTTGTAGCAAATTTGCCTTTCCTACATGGTCATCCCAGATTTTTCGCCTTTTTTTGGAACCTACATTTGCTTGCTCTAGAATTCTGTGCATGTTGCCACTGTTAAACAGTAGTAAAGGCTTGTGCTTCCCCACTAAGACATGATGTACTTTGGAATGCCCTTGTTGGCCTATTTAACTTCCCTAGAATTCCCTTGTAAATAGTCCCCTTAGTGCACCAATGGCATGGAAAGTTAAACGTCATATGTGGGCTGCAGAGTGTATTTACACCACCCACATATATGACAAGAATATATTTCTGCCAGGAGACCTACCGTGCTGTGGCTAAGCTGCAGTTTATGTGCACTGCAGTGACATAGGGCTGGAAAAAATACCTTTGCCATGTAGGAAAAGCATAAGTCACTTCTAAAGTTACCTCTTAAGCCCACGGGGTAGGGGGCTAATATATATATTTTTAAAACCTACATATTGAAGATAGTATACATTCATTGTGAAATAAAACCCAAAGGCTATTTAAAATCTTTATTTTCCATCCCTGCTTAAGAAAAGGGATAGAAACATGCTTTAAAGTTATTCTGTTCTTAGTTTTTAAAATCTGACTTAAGAGTGAAATAAGATTTTTGATAACTTAAGTAGAAAAGTAACTTTGCACTTTAGGCTGCCGGAGCCAGAACTGGCTTAAAAACAGTGCTCAATGTATGATAGTGGAGCACTCCTATCTATACCTTATTCAAACAAACTAATCCTTGTAACTTTAGCGTGCTACATTGGTAGGCATGATGTCCAGCATGCCTATATAAGTGGTTGGAATCTTCACGCAAAAGCGGGTTAGATACGAACGCCACTTTTCCTAAATTACACTCGGATTGGGAGGTTTCTTATTCACTCCAGATCGCGTTGATCTCCACTATTGCAGTGCAGCTTTGGTTTCTACATTACATTTGGCCCCTGATGAAGGGACACATGTCCCGAAATGCATTGGGCATGGAAGCACAGAGCATTTGTACATGAATAATTGAAGGATTGAAATTCTGTGATGTGAACAGAATGAAGAAGTGCTAATGTACAGTTCTGAAAATTTTTCTTTGTATGTGTATATGATGTATGAGGATTTGAAATGATAAGTATTTTTTTTTTTTTTTTTAACTTTATTTATTGTTATGGCAATAAGCAAGGCAGATCAGGATTACAAATACACTGTCAGTGATATAACAGCAGAAAGCATCTTTGAAAGAGCACCACATTATTATCACAAATCAGACATGACATAGGCTGCGCAATATCAACAATATAGCAATTTATGAAAAAAGAAGGCAAAGTCCCACAGGCCAATCCCTTCCCACATACCGTAGTTGTTAGCGAATGGTAGCCAACCTCAAAGTTCTCCAAAGGTCCTCAAACTTAATGAGCCCTAGAGTCGGTGGGGGCCACACACCGTGGAGGGCAAGAACAATATGTAGTGCAGTCATTAGGCGGAGATATGCCCCTCACCCCACGCCTTCTGTGACTATAACTTGCTCCAATTGGGAGCTAGAAGCTTGCCGCATGGATTCAACATACGATCTGTAGGGACCCCAGATGTCTCTAGGATGGGAAGAGCCTGGCAGCAGACTGGCATAGACCTCACAGTTGATATTACAATAAGCCAGGCTGTGCAGCCAGCCCTGCAAGGTAGGACCGGACTTGCGGCCCCACAATAAAGAAATTTCTCGTTTGGCTAGCAGTAGACGAAGGGATGCGAAACGCCGAATATTTTTGGGAAAGTTCACCGTGTATCCCAATAGAGCTACTTCCGGTGTAGGGACAAGGGTCAGTTTCGTCATGGCCCCTAGTGTGTAGTGTACCTCCTCCCAGTATGAGCGGAGTCTTGGACAGGTCCATGTGAGGTGTGCAAAATCAGCATGCGGGGCTGCGCATTTTCGACAAGTATGCGGTCTGGTCGGGTCGAGTCTGTGTGCTTTAGCAGGGGTAATATAAATCCTACGTAGGAACTTGAAATGCAACAATTTATGTCTGCTGTTGAGAGAGACTTCCTTTGTCACTGCACAGCATTTAGCCCACTGATCGTCCGTGATGGGGTGGCCTAAGTCCACCTCCCAGTCCTTGCGAACCTTGTCGTCCTGCGCATGCTTTGTATAGTTTAGAAATTAAATGAGCCCCGCTCGGGCTTTCAATTATCAGTATGAGGGGAACAAATGCGTCTGGCTCTAGGGGGAAACCGGGCAGCGCCGCGCGCAGTGCAGAGCGGATACAACTCAGCACAAACCTGTCCATAAAGGTGACCTCTTGGAAACGGGCATCTTCCGAAGGGGAGAAGATATGCCCCTCTGGGTAGAGGTTTCCCATTGTGGAGACATCAAATTTGGTTAAGGTGCGCTGTATTAACCTTTTGTCGGTGATAGGCAGCCAGCGGGCGTTTGGGACAGGAAGGGCAGAGGCATACAGTATGGAAGCACCGATGACCCGTCTCAACTTATCCCAGGCCCAGCTGGTGGTGGAAACAGTCTGTGTGTCATTAGGGTCTCTGGGAATTCCCTTGGGTAGAACGGTGGACACTGCTCCGGAAGGACAAGATCCGCCTCTGGACGAAGATAAGGGATCCTTGCGTCTGGGTGGAACCATGCGTAGGCATAGCAGCATTGAGCCACCAAGTAATACAGTTGAAAATCCGGTTCGCCGTATCCTCCTCTATCATATGGGAGGGTAAGAGTTTGCCAGCGGACGCGAGCTTGTTTACCCCCCCCAGACCAGTCTGATAAGGTGCTTGCGCAATTGCAAAAAAAAACTATTAGTGAGGGGAATGGGGATATTATTGAAAAGATATAAAAATTTGGGGAGCACAATCATCTTCAGAATCGCGACCCGGCCAGCAAGGGACAAAGGCAAACGCAGCCACCGCTCTACCTGGGATTCAAGGGTGCTCATTGCCTGTCCATAGTTGAGACGGAGGATCTGGGCAGTGTCGAGGTGTATATGAATGCCCAGGTATTTGACAGAATCGGTGCACCATTCAAGAGGGAATTCACATTCCCACGGGGTCGTGCTGGATGTTAATGGGAAAATCACAGATTTACGCCAGTTAATGCCCAGGCCAGAGAAGAGACCAAACCGCAGTATTTCTCTAATGAGAGGCTCCAAGTTTACCCGGGGATCCCTTACATAGAGAATGGTGCCGTCAGCGTATAGCGATACTAGGAGGGGACCGGTGTTAAATTGCAAGCCCCGCTGCAGATGTCGTTCCTGAAAGTGGCGGATTAAGGGATCCATGGCTAAGATAAACAATAAGGGAGATAAGGGGCAACACTGGCGTGTGCCGCGGGAAAGCGAAAAGGGGCGAGATAGGGTTCCGTTGATGCGTAGCCGAGCCGTGGGGCGGCTGTATAGTAAGGTGGTTGTGGCTATGAAGCCCATTGGCATGCCCATGCGGCGCATGACCGAGATGAAAAAGGGCCATTCTAGAGAATCAAAGGCCTTCTCTGTGTCCAACAAAATAGCGGCGGCCGGAACCGCGGGGTTAATTCTGTGGAGAACAGAAAAAAGTGTCCGAAGATTCAATGAGGTGGATCGGTGGGGGATAAAGCCGGATTGGGATGGGGATATGATAAATTCCATCAGCTGGGATAGGCGATTGGCGATGATTTTAGCTAAGATTTTATAATCTAAGTTTAAGCGGGATAATGGTCTGTAGGACCCGCATAACGTCGGATCCTTGCCAGGTTTGGGGAGGAGGATCACGACCGCTTCCCTAAGCGTGAGAGGCAGTATTTGTTTCTCGAGGGCCTCTGCATAGACCTCGATCAGCTGCGGGGCCAAAAGCTCTTTGTACGTCTTGTAAAAGTCCCCTGTGAAGCCATCCAGCCCAGGGGCTGAGGAACAGCAGAGGGTATTAATAGCACCTAGAACCTCTGTTTCTGAGATCGGTTCCGCGAGGAAGTCTTGCATGCCTTTTTCCAGGTAAACCAATGCAATTTCCGACAAATAAGCTTCCTGCGCCGAAGGGTCTTGTCCCGTTCTGGTAGTATACAAGGTCGTGAAGTAATCTAGGAATTCCTCACGAATCTCCGAAGTGGAGGTGAGTGTCCGATTTGCAGAAGAACATAGTTCAGTGATGCAGGCTTTGCTGTAAGGGGGCCTCAACATCTGAGCCAGTACCCTGCCCGGCCGTTCGCCCTCACCGTACCGCCTAGCGGTTTGATATTTGCCCAGGTATAATATCTCGCGGTCTGCAGCCTCGCGGAATTCTATAAGGAGAGCTAGACGGCGACCTTTCGCGTCCTGAACCGAGGAGTGTAACGTTGTGGCATCTAAATCAGCAAGTTCACGTTCAATATGGGAGATTGTGGTGCGGAGACTTTTAAGCACACCTGCGTGTTTGGCAATACAAACGCCCCTGATATACGCCTTGAAGCCCTCCCACAGAACCGCCCAGGAATCAACGGAGCCAGTGTTGATAGCGAAATAGTCTTCAATGGCGTCGCAGACTTCTGCCGCAAAAAGGTCATCAAGGAGCGCGCGACTCGGGAAGCGCCATTGCCGTTCAAACCCCTCCGGGCGAGGGATCCTCAGGTGGAGCTGAACCAGTGAGTGGTCTGAATATGTCCTCGGGAGTGTCATAAGTGCCTGGAACCAATTAGAAATACCAGGGGAAACTAGCCAAAAGTCAATTCTCGTCCAAGTGTTATGTTGGCTAGCGTAGTGTGTATAGTCGGTGAGGGTGGGATTGCGCAGGCGCCAAATGTCTAGCAGAGATAGTTCCTCGCAGAGGGCCAGGAGCGCGCGTCGTGCACGCGGTTTAGTGTCGGGGGTTGTGGCTGTGCTATCTAATGTGGGATTAAGGAGCAGATTGAAATCCCCCCCAGCAAGAGCAAGCAGGGATCTAGTTTTAATAGTCGGGCATGCAGAAAATGAAAAAAATCCGGAGAGTCAGTGTTTGGGGCGTACACGCATACCAGGGCCACCTTATGTCCCATGAGAGATCCCGTTACCATAATGTACCTACCCTCACTATCTCTTACAACATGGCCTAAGCTGAAGGGGACCCGTTTGTGAATAAGGATGGCCGTACCCCTGGCATAGCTACTAAAATTGGCAAAATACCGGTGTGCCTCCCAACTGGCAGCAAAGCAAAGCGAGTCAGTTTTGGGTAAATGCGTTTCTTGCAAATAGGCAATGTCCACTTTATGCCTGAGGAGGTAATGAATAACATGCCTTCTTTTACGGTTATCGTTGAGGCCTCTGACGTTCCAGGACATCAGGGACAAGCCTGAGGGACCAACTACATTACCCAGCTGAGCCATCGGAAGGGTGCAAAAAACATGTCATGTACATATAACAACGACAATAAAGGAGCTGTGACAGTGAACGTATCTGCATCCTACTTTGAACGTCTAAACAAGAATCTTGTAACCCACTATGCAATAGAATCGCTTTCACCCCCACCCAGCCTCCTCCAAAATGGAGAGAGGCATACCCCCCAACTGAATGTGAACCACGATATACCAATAAAGTTTAAGCAGCAATGGAGAAAACCCCAACATGGTATATCCAGATTTCAAGAAATTAAACCAAAGATATACACCACAAGGGGTGGCAACGCCACGCCAGTCAATCAGTCATTAGAAGCATTCTGGAGTGCTGAACATTAATATCGCAGACTAGAAATACCATCAGTCGGTCGCCTTACAGGGTGTGATGATCAGCCTGTGCCCGCGCTCGAGAATAGTTCTATACTTGCGTTGGAGCCGCTACCCAAGGGTGAGGATCTGTTCTCGTCCGCTCTTGTTTGGCTGTTGTTCTGTTTGTAGGTGTGACAAAATTCCTGCGCCTCAGTCGGGGTGTCAAATATGCGTGACCGGCCGTTGACATCAACCCGCAGTCTCGCCGGGTAGAGCATGCCATATTTCAGACCCAAGTTCCTGAGAGTTGCCTTGACCCCATTGAACTTACGTCAGGCTTCCTGCACCATGAGCGTGAAGTCTGGGTAGAGCGCTATTTTGGAGCCCTGCCAATCAGAGTCCCCTTTCTCTCTGGCGAGGCGCAATGCTGTGTCACGGTCGCGAAAGTTCATTATGCGGGCGATAATAGGACGTGGGGGGAGGCCTGGATTAGGTCGGGGGCCTAAGGATCGGTGAGCGCGCTCTACTACAAATCCTGGGGTGAAGGAGTCTCTGCCAAACAAGTCCGCCAACAAGGTCTCGACGAAGAGGTCAAGGCGGCCCGTTGAAGTGGATTCCGGGACCCCTAAAATGCGGATGTTATTGCGCCGACTGCGTGCCTCAAGATCTTCGTTTTTCATCGCCACATCTTTGAGGATGCGCTCCACACGTTCCAACCTCTTGAGGGATTGCGCCATCCCGTCCTCGATGTCGGAGATACGCGCCTCAGCAACGTCCAGGCGCCTGTCGTGTGTTTGGATTTTAGTCCCCATGTCTTCCAGGCGTCTATCCAGCGTGTCGAAGCGACCATCAAGTGCACGGAAACCCGCCCTCATTTCCTGGAGCAGCGTGGATGTCTGAGCCGTGAGACCGTCGGCTCCGTCCGTACCCATGTTACTCTCCGCCATGGTGGGGTCATCGTCACGGCCTTGTTCCGTAACCTTTTCAAAAGGAAGGGTCCTTTGTTTAGGGTCTTTGCGGCCCATTCCGCTGCGGGGCCAAGATGCAGGAGCTGCAGCGACGTCTAAGCTGCGTCGCAGGCGATGAAGCGGCCTGGAATAAAGCTGACGTTGTGATAAAGCAGGAAGGTGAAGGGGCAAGTGATCTAGCCCCAGAAGGCGATGAGTTGAGACCTCAAGCAAGCCGCTCTCGGCGAGGGGAGTTAGCCCATGAGGTGAGCTAGAAGTTGGCTGCTGTGGCGCTGGCAGGTCTTGAGTAGGAGCGCGAGGTGGAAACAGGGACTAGCTCAGTATGCGCATATTCCAAGTGGTGGCCAGGAGGCGACGCAGGCAGCGCGGCGATGTGGAAGGCCCAGCAGGCAGACCGCAGCGACGCCGCGGAGCGAAGAACCTCAACGGCAGGACAAGCGCCGGTTCTCAGGGCCCTCTAATGGTGAGCCAGAGGGCTATGCTGTCGGCAAAGGTATGTCCAGGGAGGGGCGCACGTTTGTTGAGGTGGGGTCACACCACGCGTGTGGGTAGGATCTGAGGCAGCTCGGGGAAAGCGGCAGGTGATGCGGCAGAGGCAGGCACTGTTGGCGGCCCGCTGAAATGGTGCAAGGCAGAAGGGAGCCGCCACAGGTCAAGCGCCGGAATGCAAGGCCTCAGGCCAGCCGGCAGCTCCCCGCTACAGAGGAGTCGCCAGGCAGCGGGTGCAACAGCTCAACCCCCTACACCCCCCGACACGCACCCGCTGAGGGCAGTGGTTACGCCATCCCGGCCCAGCGCGGGCCCTGTCCCCGCGGGGCCAGTGGGAGGGAGGATCGGGTGGTGCGGGCTCACACGGCCAAAAATTGGTAAAATGGAGGCGTACACAGGGGGGGGGGGTGGAGCGCCGATCGCCCCCCGCGCCCGGCGAACTCACCCTGATTCTCAGGCTTCTCCGCGGGCCAGGACTCCTCCGTAGTCGGGGTCCGCGTTCGGAACAGGCCACGTCAGGAATGGTAGCGGCTCCGGCGGCGGTTCACTCCTCCCCTCCTCACCTCGATCGATTGGTGCCCCGTGCAGCCGCCATCCGTTCATAGTCTAGGCATAGCTGTGGGTTCGCCGCTATATGTGCAGTCCCCTGGGGCCAAGCAAGGTGTCGATATCGTGCAGGATCGGGGGATATTGCTGCTGGACTGAGTAGGACTGGCGGAGCTTCAACGCCGCGCGGCCATGTTGGTCGGCGGCCTGGCCACACTCCCCCGAAATGATAAGTATTTGAAGTAAACATTCATCAATCTTGAAAACAAACAATTAAGTGTGTTAACATTTGTATTTGCAACAGTGCACATTGGAACGAGTACTAGAACTTGATTTATAATTAAAAACAGTGCTGCCACTCATCACATGTCTAGAGTTGGATTACACATCCTTGGCTGGAAGCATTCACACCTCTGACTCAGAGAACAATGGCTTGCCTCTGGGCCCAGGAAAGGCCAATGGGTGTTAACTGCTAGCACAGGGAATGAATTATCTGTCTAGGAGTGGACAGGAACAGTTGGCAGAACAAATGGCAACTTTATCAATACCTCTTTTGAATTGGAGATGCCAGGGAGGACTTCTAAACTACATTTCCAGGATCATCCTAAACAGCCCGTCCCCAGTCATAGAGAGGGGGCGGGTGAATGCAGGGGGACCAGTTCTGACACTTATCACACTACAGGAGCTGTAATACACATTTAATGACTGCGAGAGTAAACAACTCTTCTGGCTCAGAGGACAATGACTTGCCTCTGGGGCCCTGGAAAGGTCAAGGGGTGTAACCACAGACCATTTAGCAGGGATTAGCCATCTGGGAGTGGACAGAAACAGTTGACAGACCAAAGGGCAGCCTTTTGACTTGAAGATGCTAAAGAGGCTTATTCAGCCTCAAGACTCTCCTAGAGAGTTAGGCTCCAGCCACAGAAGGAGGGAAAAACAGTTTTGACCGAGCCAGATAAGGGAGTAGCCCAGAAGCTAAAGACAGGTCTGGCTGGTGGCAGCTGGGTTATCTTAGGTAGAAACAGGGGCTTCTGGATAGTTTTACAGCAAGGCAAAGAGGAAGTACTGTAAAAGGAGGTAATGTAAATGTTTGAATTGGGCGGCAGAATTCCTCCAATCACTGCCTGGTGCACAAGATAAAACTGACACCTCCACCACTATCTTCTCAGATCATTCCTGGAATTGGGAATGCTCCTTTTGAAGAAGAAGGCCCTGCTGTTAGAAGAATCCTGGCTTCTGATTCTTGGATCCTATTGGAAGAAGAGGACTCACACAAGGACTCAAGGACTAATTGCCCCATGAATCCGTCTGGCACTCAGGCACTGAATCTGCTCTCTAAAGGTCAAGTGGTTCAGGGACACAAAAAGCAGAAGGACTCCTGTCTCCAAGGCAGCCTAGCTGACTAACAAAGATTAGATCAGGCAGGAGAGCTGGCTGGAGAGAGACCTGGGGCCAAGAAGCCTGCCCTGAGGAGCGAGGGGCTGCAGAACTGACCATAAGATGCTTTCCCAGCAGCTGGAGAGTAAGTCTCAACTGGGCCAACCAGCTTGGTGTATTCGGCCACCCCTCAATCACAATCAGCCTGAAATTTCACCTAGGTTTCGATAAACTGTGAACTGTTGTTTTTGCATAATGCTTGACTTCCTTCAAGGCGCTTTTTATTTAAAATTTTAAAAATTCATTTCTTTGGTTCCCCGTAACCTATTTTGATGATCTTGTTGTCTGTCTTTGTGATCATTAAAATTGTCTCTGTTTTTAAATTGGTTTGGGAATTTTATTGTGTTGTGTTCTTTACTTTAAAATTGTTGGTACTGGTTGAACTTAGTACAAACATTTTGCTTGAAATTGCCTGTGCAATACCTACCAGGAATTGAGCAGAGGTTATCTCAGAATTGTGTTATGATCTAACCGTAGTGGGTTTATTCAGTTGGAGTTCATGGGGAGTATGGAAGCAGATGGCATTTCACACTGTGTTTGATAAATGACGTGGGGCAGGCCTTCTTGCCACTGTTGTGTCACTTCATCAAGCCCATACTGGCATAAATTGACTTTCTCTCGGGCCCTAAGGAGCCCTCTTCCCCCCTCACCCTCACATCAGCAATCACCTAAAATTCCATTACAGGGCCTGTGTACAACTTTCACACTGAAGATTGAAATGTAAATGTGAGAAGGGCCTGGCCTACATCTAGAGAATATTTCTTTCTTGACTGACAAATTCCCCTTACTGTTTGCATATTTTTGCTTCTAATCAAGGAGTGCTGTCTTACTTAAAATAATGTTCCATACATTTTGCGCCATTGTTAGCTTTTGTTGGAAGCTAAAAAGCAGGCTTAGTTCAGCAAGGAAGTACACACACATTTAGTTGTGCCTTAATTACGGGGTGAAATTTTTCGATTATGCGCTGCAGCGGTGTGAAGACATACGCAGAATGGATCTGTCCTACTGCATATATAACAATGTCCATTCATATACCGTATAGAAACAGGTTCATGCTAAGTAATAGAAATATATATAAAAAAAGTTGAATCTGCAGTTAAGATTCTGGTAAAAGCGCATGATGTATAATAATCACATTTTATTATTAAACCCAAAATTAATAACCCCATTTCTGAAAATATTAAAACCAAACTTTGCCACGAATGAATAATTAATAAAAATGAAACATAGTTTAAAAGAATAAAAATATTGTAGTCCATAAATAAAAATGATTGAGAAATGAAACTGAAAAGATATGATTGGCTAAGTCTACTATTAGTGAACACAATGGAAGGTGCACCCAGCAGTGTTTGACAGCAGAATATCATAGCCTAAATATACTCTCACAAAAATATTGTGCCCTAAATACTGGTTACAAAAAATCGTCCCATTGGAGTTATTAGAAATTCTTCACACAACGGAGCTATATTTTTGTAAACAACATTTTTTTAGGGCATGGTATTTATGTCAGACAATATTTTTGTTATCGACAGTGTGATCGACAACTCTCAGCAGATACAGCTGTAGCTCGTAAAATGTCGGTAAAGTTCCGCACATTGCAGAGAAAATAAAAAAACGCTATTTCTGTGGAAAGCTAGCGGTTAGAGTTCAACGGTCATTAAGTGCCGCACAGCGTGGTTCGACATGGAAGGGGTGTACTGGTCAGAAATATCCACTCAATGCTCACAAACACGTGCAACGAATTATGGTCGCTCACACATCAAACATCTTAGCTTGATGCTTCCTTCCTCTCATCCTGCGAGCAGGAAATGTTCGACATATCCTGTGAGGTGGCCAAAGCTTCTTTAAAAGTCGGCGCTGTTCAACAAGCTGACAGAGAGCGCTTGGCGGAGTATGGCGCGCAGGGGCGGCGGAGAGAGTGCCCCGTGTCCCAGTGCCAGGCGCAGAAGGGCAGGGTCGGTGCCATGAACGCCGCCAGGCAGTCGGAGGGCAGCGGCAGCCTTCTCTTGTATGTAAGTATGGCCCGAAGCCAGCACTGTATCTGAAGGGCTCGCTTTTTGCCTCTAGAAATGTTTTGTTATTTTGAGCTAGAATGATTTTAGACTAGCATTATATGCATCAGGTGTGCTGCTTTCTGCAAACAGTGATGGGCAAAGTCAAAGGACAGGGCACGTGCAGGGGGTTTCTCCCCGGTCACTATGTCTCTCTTGCCTGAAATGAGTGCACTCCTGCCCCGCTTAACTATCCTCTCCACCATTTAAATTCTTCGGCTGTACATGTCTGCAGTAAAAACAAAATGTTACTTGCAATGACCCAGAAGAGAAGGAAACGTTCTCCAATACAATGTGCTGTAAAAAGTGTTGACTTGGCAGAGCTCTGCGACGCCTCACATATAAACAAGTCTCATTTTGAACTTGGGGGTCTGAGACACTGTCTGATGACAAACATTTTCCAAAAAGATTGCCTGGAACACAATTTTACTAAATAAATGAGCAGGCATCCTGGGAGAAAATTAGGAAAAACGTGACACGGAAACTAGATATTAGCACATGGTGTGGAATCTTGTAATTCCAAGTTTTATGGTGGAAATAACCAGCCTCAGAAATGAAAACTGCTTGGGGGGTTCGAACGAGCACCTACGTTGGGATTTCATAGATCTATGGCCGACTACAAGGGGCCACCACTTGGATTTTGCAACCTCGCTATGTGTCTGTGTGCTCCAACCCCTTGATACTGAGCGAGCAGAGGTTTAGTGGTGCAATACCTCGGAGTTTTTAGGCGTGATCTAAATTCACCTGAGAGCACTGAGGTTGAGCCTCATTAAACACCATCTACGGATCTATTTAGCAGCTGAGCAGCCCCTCTGCAGCGAGGTGGGGTGCATGGAAGCAGATGGCAGGTCACAGTGCGTTTGATAAGATGCAATGGCCAGGCCTTCTTGTCACTGTTGTGTCACTTCATCGAGCCCATACTTGGCATAGTTCGACTTCCTCTAGCCAGAAGGAGCCCTCTTCTTCCCCCCTTCAGCAGGCGTCTTAAACTCCATTATGTGGCCTGTGCCCAACTTTCTCATTGAAGATTGAAATGTAAATGTGAGAAGGCCTGGCCTACACATCTAGAGAATATTTATTTCCAGACTGACTTAACTTCCCCTTATCGTTTGCACATTTTTGCTTCTAATCAAGGAGGCCTGTCTTGCTTAAAGTTATGTTGCATACCAATTAAGGCGCCATTTTGCGATTTTGCTGGAAGCTAAAAAAGCAGGCTTAGTCCAGCGAAAAAGCACTTAGTAGTGCCTTGATTCTGAAGTGAATCTGTCGATTTAGTGCTGCAGGGATGGTGAGTGGTGTGAAGACATACGCAGAATGGATCTTTCCTACTGCATTTATAGCAACGTCCACTCATTTACCTTTTATAAGAGGTCTAAGGTCAGCGGCGGCTCCTCCGCTAAGGCGGAGGAGCATCACCCCACTGCTCTCTGAGAAGTTCAAAAATGAAAAATAAAATGATAATAACACAATGTTATCATCATTTTATTTTTTCGCACTGGCTCAGTTAAGTTGCATTTTAGGCGCGGGGCTGAGCTGTCATCACAGCCAGCAGGGGGAGGAGCGGTGGGCAGTTTCTGAGAGCGCATGACAGTTTGGCAAGCCGTCATGGGCCGGGCCAAACAGTCATGCGCATTTAGCATTTCTCCACCCGGCTGTTTTGCACAGCCGGGTGGAGAACTATGTACAGGCTCCGACTCCCTTTCTGAGCGCTGAACCAGGGAACTCAGATCAATCACAACGCTGCTGTCATGCTTGTGACAGCAGCGTCGTGATTGGCTAGGGGAGTCTGGGAGCCTGTGTGCTTCCTGATTCGCCGACAGAACAAGGACGAAGGAGAAGCGGCGGCAGGTTAGTCAAGTTTTTTTTTCTCTAACCCCCCCTGCACCCAGCCCCCCATTCACCCAGTACTATTCATTAGCAGCCGCCACTGGTTAAGGTGAAATAAGAGAAATAAACTATAAAGATCGAATCTGCAATTAACATTCTGGTAAAAGCGCTTGAAGCATAATAATCAAATTGTTTGTAAGACGCCAACACTTGTGCACACCAGCATCAGACACATCAGAAATGAGTGAGACAACAACTTCAAAAGGCAGAGGCTTATTCTTTTCAACTCATTAAGAATGGAAAGATATCTTACCTAAACACATTGAAGCTGTCACAGTCTAACAATGTAGAAGAGGAGTAAAATGTATGATACAACACACATACTCAACAGAGAAACATCACGTGAACAATATGAAATCACGCGCACAGGTTAAGAAATACAACGAGCACAGTTCTATATAAATGTGAACAATACACATCCTTCATTGCAAGCCCATGCATGCACACACAGGTATGAATGTTTACCGTCCATGAATGCAGAACAGTGGGGCTAGAAACTGTGGCTGGGCCAGACCACACACTCCTCGAGTAAAGCACTACTACAGATGCGAGCAACCCCAGGGTAAGGCGATAGATCAAAACCGTCTTAGTCAAGTCCAAGTAGCGTAAAATACCATGTAGGCAAAGCGCAGAAAAAAAACAGGGAGGCAGGGATCACTCAGTTACATAGAACCTGTTGCCCACCCCTCACTCAGTCCAGTCCTCCAAAAGGTAAGCCCTGTTACCTCCCCCTTGAATGACCTAGAGCTCCCAGTTAAGAGAGCCAGAGATGAAACAAATGAAAAAGAGGAGGTCAAAACTGCAAGCCCTGAAATGGAAATGGAAAAAGAATCCATTGGAAACATTATGGCTGTGGCCCTTGGTGTTGCCCAAGACTCTTCCTGTCAGTCTCATTTTGCATTACCTTCAACCTTTCGTTGACAGGGGTGATCGGTGTCGGTTCCCTGTTTTTACCACTAAACTGTATTATTTACTATTTCTTGTAAACTCTCAATTCGCGGAAGATGGCATTAGTACCCAGTGCAGCAATAACAAAATAGAACTATTAAATTATAAAAATGTGCATGATAGGACAGTTTATATCGTCCCAGGAGGCCACTAGTTCTGGATGTAGTGGTGTATTACATTTTTGGAGACAAAGATTACAAACTAATATATTTGTTTATATTTAAAGGCTCATAAAATACTGTCTTAGGATATGTAGGCCAGATTGGCGCTGCAGGGTGCATTACTCAGCCATGCTGAGCATTACCAGCCACTAGGGCCAGCTTAAAAAATCCTCAGAACAGGTGTAGAGATTAAATTCTGATCTAAATACAGTTGTCATTTCCATCCATCTAATGTCCAGGTACTGATATTCCTATAGTATCTTTTTGATCTTTTTGATAAAAGAAGAGTACACAGCATTTTGAAGTACTCTCACTTTCTTATCACAAATCCACTATTCCCATAATCTCGAGGTCGGAGACGTCGGTTCTAAATGGCATAACGACACGGAAACATTCCGAATTAAGGTGTTAAACAGTAGCACTCAAAAACTGAAACCTGTAAAGCTTCGTGTCGCTGTTAGGCATGTCAATGAAAGGTTTAACTGCTTTGTGTAAAGTCACAATGTGCCACCGAGTGCGAGTAGGTCCACACACACAGCATTACACGCGTCACTTGTACCTTCAGAAGCTCTGAGTGAACCTGCGCGCTGGGCATGGGTTCATGTTCTCATGCCTGCCAAGTATCACGCATCGGGTGTGACACTAACGCATTTCAGTGTGGTGTTCCGCATCACCGCACTGAAATGCATTGTCACGCATTTTTAATCATGCCAGTCTGAAACTAACTACGCGGCGGTGCCAGCGCGCGCCGCCGGCGCCTGTAGCATATTCTGTGCCCCGGCTCTGCTGCTTCCCACAGACTTGCGTTCACCGTTGCCAGAAGCGCTCTGCCTCAGTAAGTTAATAGTTAAAGATCTGGCTGCATTTAATTTCCTGCCGCGGCGCGCCTTTCAGACGCCACTGACTCGCACTCTCATCAGACCCGGGGGCGGCCGGGGCCTTCCCTCAGACCCGTGACCGTGGGGGCCCCGGGATTGGATGTGACCTCGTGCCTCGTCACGTCCTGGAGGAGCCAAGCGGAAGTGAGGTAAGGTGGTTGGCAATGGCAGGTCAGAGAAACGGCGGGGGATTCAAGAGTCGGCGAGTCCTGGTAGTGGTTCCTGACTAGTCACTCACTTGACTTGAGTCTTTCATGGCCGCCGGCCGCGGCGCATCATCAGAGGCGCCATCAACATCGTGGTGATGATCGCCGTGGGCGCAAACCAAGAAGTGCGGGGGCGGCTGAAGTTCAATTAAACTTGTGGCAGGCTGCATGCCATGGCAGCGCTGCTCGCAGCATGACAAAGTTGTGCAATGGTTATTTTATCAAACAGGCAACGGACCTGACCAGCGGCTCAGCTAAGACCCCCGCACAGACCGGGGCAGCCATTGGAGTTACTGAGCCACACCATCATGCCCAGGCCGGTGTTTGCTGCAGCGGGATTCGTTAGGCAAGGTGCGGCCCGTACGAAGAATCGTGTCGCAAAGTTAGTAAGTAGTGCCTCGTGATGTATCTCTCTATGCTGCAAATTGTTTTATTAATGGCGTGCCGCCGTGCTGCCGGTCGACTACATGCTTTTACTATAATGATGGAGCTTGGATTTGGATAACTGCATACAGCAATAGAGCAGGTCTAGGAAAAACTAGGCCGGTTTAAACTTGATCAATTGCCGAGTAGGGGCGGCACTGTAAGAGTGACCGTTTGCCCTCTGCCTCCAGAATGCAGCAGGAGGGGGTGCAAGAAGGTCTGCATTGAGCAGGGGTTGCTGAAGTCAGACCGCAGCAGAGAAGGTATTGAATATACCGATGATCGGATGAAAGGAATGTACACTTCCTGAAGTTCAGTGAATGGTGGAATTTTTGGAATGGAGATTTGTTTCTGTTTAAGCCATGTAATCTGTTTTAAAGGGACTAAGCACAGGTGTAAATAAAACCCAAACATAACTGATGTGGGAGGGTGCAGCACTGATAAATGGTTCGTACCTCCCCTTCATGAAGACAAAGGAGAACCAGACGGTTGGAGAGGAGATATATATCCCATTATACTTCTGAAAACAAATGTGTGTAGGGGCCTCTCTGTTTATCTGGGCAGCTTGCGGGCTCTGTATTCACATCACGTAATGTTAGAATTGCAAGTTATCTCATAACGTGTTGCAGAGGCGTCATAGGGACTCGTTGAGCAGCTCGTTTTCTGAGAAGTTTTCATGGAGTGCAAGTTTCAGCTTTGGGCCGAATTTAGCAGCGCATCTTTATTTTCTTATGCCCCTGATAGTTAGTTTTTTTTCTTGTGCCACAGCCATGATTTTCTTCTGAGCTGCCATCTGTCTGCCCTGTTACAGCTGAGAACTGACTGTACATCACATAGCGGTCTGTCTTCTCACTGACTGTAAGCTGTGTTAGTAGTCGCTCGCACTTGGGTCAGGTGATTGTGAGAGCCACTGTGGTGCTTGCCAACGTAACTTCCCAGTGCGCCAAGCATCACTGAGTCAGCAGAGCCTGTAGTGTAGCTCTGTGTGACATACTGCGAGTGGGGTGATGGTGCCACCAGCAGGGTTTGGCAGGTAGTGGGCGGCATGCAGGACCAGGGCGCACTGCTCAGTAATACAGCTTGTGGATTATGATGTGACTCGACTTCGAGTTCCTTGTTGCTCAAATGGGTGTAATTTCTGAAATGTATATGTTTCTCTTGTCTTCATTGCTAGATTTTGACCGCGAGAAAGTGTCACTCATAGTCGTTGAAATGTCACTCATAATTATACTGAAATTAAGAAAATGTCACACATAGCAATCTGAAACCTTGGCAGCTATGTGTTCTTGTGTGGAAGAGGTGTCTGAAGCTAGACAGCGGCCAGGGGAGCAGAGGCAGGCAGGGGAATGTGGATCAGGCTAATGGTTTAAAAGTTGACTGTTGATTTTTAACAGCCTAAACTGGTGCTTAGGAAATAGAATTCACAGCAGCTTGAGTTTTGACTATTGGTTTATTTTTCATTTCTCCCTGCACAGCTTAATTGCTTTCACTCATCAGCAATGACGGGAACACAGCCACATCACTACAGACCACAACCGTGGGATTGCGTGTGTTGTTGCACTGAAGGGAATCGTTTTATCATTCATATCGCACTAAACAGGCCGAGGTTTAGGCAAATTATAAAGTGCAAAGTGCTTGATCAGAGCGTTGCCCGGTGGGGTCACTCCTGCTAGCTGCCCCAGTGACTCTTTCTTTGGCCAGGTTATGGAATTGAGCCAGAACCCTGCCCTTTCATCTCTTACTCCTTCCCTCTTTACTTCACCTAACGCCCCCAGGCCCCTCCAGGCACTCTAGACTGTGCCGCTGCTAAACACTAGCACTATGCCTAACTCACCACGTCCAGACCACCGTCAGTAGTCTACTGGTGGCTTCAGAGCGCCTCGAGGAGCTGGGCTCCACACATGATATACTGGTGCACTAACAGTGCCCTCAGCAGCTGAGTTTCTCTCTTTCCTGGAGAACTGCATGGAGTGTTACTGGTGTCTTTACACTGCTTCCAGGATTGGCCACAGACACTTGAGGACTGACTCATTTCATATCCACTCCTGGCTTAACAGTACTTCCAGGAGTGGGTTAATAACTCTTATGGACAGACACCATGTAATATTACAGGTGGCTTAACAGTACTTGCAGGAGTGGGTTAATAACCCTTATGGACAGACACCATGTGATATTACCAGTGTCTGAAAAGTGCCGTCTATTGCTGGCTTACTGTAGGATACTATGAGGCAACAGCCTCAAAGTAAACTACTGGTGGCTCATGAGTGTGCCTCCTACTGTGCCTCGGCCAGTCCTGGGTGGACTCTAGTTGGTATTCCCTGGAAGCTAACCGGACCTCTAGGGGCGGGGTCTTTGTTACTCCTAGACAGACCCACAAGGACTTGTGGACCCAATCGATCCTCATCAAGGCAGCCTGGCTTCTACCTTATAACATACACCACTAGAAAGAGGATAAACATCAGCTGGCAAACTGCACCTTGTCTCACACTTGCCGCAATGCTGAAGCGCAGCCATGTACGCCGCACCCAGTTTGGAGCATGCCTCTTAACCGCAAGCATCTCCTCCAGCATCTCCCACACAGCACATACGACATTCAACACCCTGCAACCACACAATCCCAAAGTGTGACCAGGAATTTGCTGTAAAGTGGAACACATCAGGGGTATGACATGCTGGTCCAATGACGCAATACAATATCATGGACCCACGCCCTCATTCAATAAAGAAAAGATAGGACATTGCCTGGCGGGCGATTGTTACTGCAACACAAGGTTTTACTCGGCAGTAACAATCCTGAAGGCTCTGAACCTCACTATTCACAAACATCACGGCTAAAAACAGGCCTATACCGAGGCTGCTTAGCTTCAACTTTTAAGTTGGGATTGTGTTCGAGAAGAAAAGAGCATAGCAGGGATTTTGCACAATCCTAAGAAACTATGGCAACGGGGTCATGGCTGGTACATGGGCACTTCATACAGGGTTCAAATTAAAACTTTCCAGGCTAAGTATCTGAAAGGATTGCCACCATGATACCGAATGATGGCTCTAAGTTGGTATTAGTTGCTCGATGACATTACAAATACCAAGACTCTGGTGAGATGGCACTATCAGTACGGAAAGACGGTCACACCATGCTTGGTGGTCCTTTGAAGGGTGTTACGTTCACTGGTGGAAAAGAGAGGAAATCTAGCCAGATCCCAGATCTGGCAGTTAATACAGAGCTGAATACAGGATGGTAGCAATGAATTGCGCTAAATTTGTCCTGAGACACATTCAGTAGTGCTGCAGGTGCCTTAACCCGACAAGAGATTTAAAAATGCAGGCTGTTTAATTAAGTTGAAACAGATTTACTATCACATTTGTCCTTGTTGCCCATTTCATTCGAGCAGTTTAAAAAAAAAAATAAGCTGTCTGAGTCCACTCCTCTTGGCTCTGCACTTCGTAACTCCGCCCCCTTTCTACTACCACCCTTTGAGCCCCAAGTTATGGGATACAGGAGTATTGTTTTACATTTGCAACACAAGTCACATTGTTTTTAGTAATTTGTTCATTTATGGGACTATGAAGTATGTGAGACAGGATCACAGGACACTGTAAAAAGCAGAAACATTTCAGAACAGTGTTGTCTGTGTTTTCCAAGGTCTCAATTATTTTAAATCTCCCAAAACGTATGAACTTCTCCTTACACAACAGATTACAAGGCTGCTCTTCTTGATACAGAGAGCAATCCACTCTCCAGTTTGCGCACTAAATGAATGTTTCTACTTGCAAACGCACCCGCTCTTGGGGAGCTATGGCGCTTGCATGATCTTTGTAATAATTCAAATTTGTATTGAAAATGTGCAAAAGATAGAAGGTTCCAACGGTAGCACCCATCAATTAAGCACACTGCATCTAAATGCTTTTCCTAGCAATCGCTACCCCCATACGGTAAACATCTTTCTGCAATGGTATAGAACATGTCTCTGCGCATTCAATTGTCAAGGCAGGCTAGTCATGTCACTCACGTTTGTGCTACGGTGGCTGTCAGTCATTAGATGTCAGTTCATTTTTTCTGTAACTCAGTGCCAAGAGTCTATCTAAATGCTCAGTGCTGTACTGTAGCAAGTTCCGAGACACTGAAAAACATTTTGTGGCAAAGGCGAGTGTAAGGGGGTGATGTGGGTAATTATATTTCCTATTGGCAAGGGAGTGTTTTTAAATTTTTCTACGTGTTTACCCACTAGTCCCAATGGTGAATAGTTGTAACAAAAGTCTTTCAAATGGATGCCCTTTCATTCTCTCTGTCCCAGATAATGACAATGATTTCAGTTCCTTGCTCGAGCTTGGTATGAGGTATGAACGTCAAGGCAATTCAATCCAGGTGCCTACATTTCTTTAAGTCCTCTTCCACTCTGGGAAACATGTGGGATTAAAGACACCAATGGTATGAGCAAACTAGATTCAATGATTGATGGCATGTACCTATGGGCTACACCTCCAAATGCTCTCCCTGGACCCTGAACCATCGCATGTCTAGGGGTTGCAATTTAGGGATCCATTGGCTGAGAGCGCCTCCGGACCCCCGTTGGGGCCCGGGGACCTCTCATGCCGCGACAGATGCTTCTACTGTTTTAAGGTATTGAGGTGGGGGGGAAGTTGGGGTTTATTTATGTGTTTTGTTTCTCAGTGTCATACATATGTCCACTCTGTAGCTGTAGATAAATCTATGTTTGTCATATTTGGTCCCCCGCATTTATCCAATGATGCTTGCCCCGATTATCGACATGTCTGGGTTGGTTGAGAGACGGCTCTGGGTTGTCAGCTGGAATGTATGGGGCTTATTGGATAAGGTCAAGAGAGGGGCAGTGTTGCGCCAAGCTAAACGCTATGGTACAGACTTTCTATTCCTGCAAGAGACACACCTGCTTGGCAATAGGCTTCTCTGCTTGATACGCTTTGGCTTTGTACAGATCTTCCTCCACTCCGGCTTCACCAGGGGTTCGCATGGCGGAGCAATACTAATCCATCGTAGAGTCCCCTTTGTACATGAGAAAACGTGGACCGACCCGCAGGGTCGATATTTGGTTGCTACAGGCTCAATACATGGTAGGTTGTTTGTCCTGGGAAGTGTCTACGCCCCCCGCCCCTTACATGGCACCTGACTGAACGCTTGCTGCGGCTGTGGGTGGAGATTCCTCCGGGACTGACCCTGGTTGGGGGCGACTGGAATGACACAATCTGCCCTTCTATTGATAGGTGGCGGGGTGCTGGGAACCCGGTCGAGACCCGCAAGTCTAAACTTGGGGCCTTGCTTCGGGGGTTGGATTGGGTGGACTCTTGGCGACGGCTTCACCCCACTGAACAGGGCTACACTTATTTTTCCAGCGTCCATGGTTCCTTCTCCCGCATAGATCATGATTCTTATCAGCTGCGCATTCACATAGCTAAGTGGCAGCCGAAATCCTGCCCCGGGGCCTTTTCGATCACTCCCCATTACAGTTGGACCTGAGACTTGATACTATGCGTCCTCCCTTTCGCTGGCGCCTCTCACTGTGGCTCCTGCTTGATGACAAGTATAGGACACATATGCACACTTCCCTTACAGAATATTTCCTACACAATGTTGGATCGGTTGACTCGCCTGTGACTGTATGGGAGGCGATGAAACCCACGCTACGAGGGGTAGACGTTGCTTACTGCACGGCGCAGAGTAGGCTGCGTCGGGAGCGGTTGACACTATAGGAGGCCCAGCTGGTGGATGCGGAGCGCACTTGCCGTGAGGTGAATGGGCACGATTCGCGCAGACAATTACTTTATATCCAACAGGTTTATGCTGGGGAATTGATGGATGAGGCTCGGGCTGCCTGGTTGGCCACCCGGAGTAGAGTATATCAATGGGGCAACAAGTCGAGCGCCCTGATCCATCGCCTGTGTCAGAGAGAGCTCCGCCCTATTTCTATCCCATGTTTACACGATCCCCACGAAAATGTTCTCACAGACCCTTCTCGGGTGGCTGCCAGTTTCGCGACTTACTATGCAGAGCTGTACGCCCCTCGTGAGACTATCTCGCCACAGTTAGTCCGACAGTTTATTGCAGACTTGCCACCCCCGCGCCCTCACGGACCAGACCAGAGACGCGTTAGATGTCCCGATCACGACTGAGGAGGTCCAAGAGGCGCTTTCTGGGATGTGCTCGGGCAAAGCTCCTGGCCCAAACGGTTTCCTGTGCGAATTTTATAAAAAATATCAGTCCCTTCTCATTGCTCCTCTTCTTACCGCTCTTCAGGCAGCTTTTGATGATCAGTGTTTTTCAGCGGATTGGCGACATGCAGAGATAGTGATTTTTCATAAGCTGGGCAGACCCCCTGAACTCCACTCCTCCTATCGCCCGATATCTCTCCTCAATGTCGAGGCAAAACTTCTTGCCAAAATTATAGCCAACCGTATAGTTCCACACATTTCAGATTTAGTCCATTCGGATCAGGCAGGTTTTATGCCGGGTCGCGCTACGCGGCATAACATCCGATGCGCCCACAACGCCATTGCTTCTGTGGATAGATTGGGTGAACCTGCTGCTCTCCTGCTGGCGGACACAGATAGGGCCTTTGACTCTTTAAGTTGGACGTATCTGTTTGTGCTGTTGAACCACCTTAATCTTGGTCCTCATCTCTTGAGATATACCAAACTTTTATACACCGGTGTCACCGCGTCGGTCCGTGTGGCTGACTCCGTCTCACAAACCTTTTCTATCGGACGTGGCACCTGCCAGGGTTGCCCTCTCTCCCCGTATCTCATCGCACTCGCTATGGAGCCTCTTGCGGCATGGGTGCGGATTGACGCTCAGTACCGGGGATTTGAGTGGCCTGGGGCAATGTCGGATCGCATAGCGTTGTATGCGGACGACGTGCTATTTTTCCTTACACGTCCAGATCGTTCTGGGCCTCGACTTCTCAGGATCATGCAGATCTTTGGTGAGACCTCAGGACTTTACATGAACCCACGTAAATCCTATTTATGGCCCTTACGCAATACAGGACGACTCGGTTCCTGGTCCGAAGGGGTCACGGTGGTCCCTGACGGTTTCAAATACCTTGGGTTTTTTTTGGCCGCCTCGCAGCCCCTGTCCTGGGAAAGAAATCTAGCTCTGCTTTGGGTACAGATCAAAGAGCAGATTCGCGTCTGGTCGCATATACCCCTTTCTCTATTTGGTAGATCCGCATTTTTAAGATGGTTTCCCTACCCCGATTATTGTACCAACTTCAAAATCATCCATATCTAATACCACCTATTTGGTTTATACAACTCAACGCTACACTTCGACACTTTCTCTGGGTGGGTGGGTCCGCCCGGGTAGCATTGAGGACCTGTTTTCAATCAACCTATTGCGGTGGATTGGCAACACCTGACATCCAGGCGTATTATGCGGCTTCACACCTACTTATTTTAAACGACTGGTGGTACGGAGATAGGTCAGATCCCACCTATACGGTCGAGCGGTGGCACATGGGCACCCAACCTTTGCATTCTGTTTTGTATGCGGGAGCAACCCTGAAGGCATTGCCCCCGGCGACCGCCACAGTCTTTAGACTCTGGAAGCGCACTCTCCGGCAGCTGGGGTGGTGGGGCAGAATAACGAAAGAAGCTCCCCTTTGGGGTAATGGCCTCGTGCCGCAGCTGGCTGGTCTCCCCGGTTTTTCGGGATGGGATAAATAGGAATCTCTACCATTGGGGATGTCCTTCATGGACAGACACTGAAGTCCTTTCAGGAGCTGCAGCAAGAGTATGCGATGGCTCGTTCGCAATTTTACAAATATCTGCAGTTCCGTCACGCCTTCTTGCCATATTTGGTACTCCAGGAGTCTATACCCGAGTTTAGCCCTCTTGAGGCTAAGGTGTTCATGGGAGACTTAGGGGAACACAAGATTGCCAAAATCTACCGCATGCTAGTCACGAATAGCCATACAACACTATCCAACACACGAGAGGCCTGGCAGGCTGACCTGGGCCCATTGGACGACGAGGACTGAACTGAGGCGCTGGTGTCCCCGCGAGGCGCTGCCATAGCAACACGACTCCGATACATACAGTTTAAATACCTACACTCGGTGTATTACACAAGACACCGGCTCTGGCGGGCGGGACTTATTGCCTTTCCGCTTTGCTTGAGGTGCCGTGCGGCTGACAGTACTTTCCTCCACACAGTATGGTCATGTATATCACTTTCAAAGGTTCTGGCATGGCGTCATTACATGTCTGTCCCGGGTTTTGGGTTGGGACGTCCCCCACTCACCCAGACTGACCCTCCTACAGATCACTGATGACATTGGGGGGAACATCTACAAACGCCACCTACTGTTACTGGGCCTCTCACTCGCAAAGCGAGAGATCGCGAAAAAATGGTAAGACACCTCCCCGCCCTTTCTTGGGGTCTGGAAAAAGGGCCTGGATTTCTGTATGGGGCTGGAGATACCTATTTTTGCTGCTCGGGGCTGCCCTCGGAAACATCCGAAGATATGGAAGAGATGGGCAGACCTCCGGGGGATTTACTTAGAGCCTAGTCCTGATCCAACAACAGATTGATTTGAACATTGTTGCTATGTGGTGGGATTTACAGATTGTGATAGGGTGGACTCTGCAGTTATGGATGGACCTTATATGCTTTATACTTTATTGTGGATTTATGACACTTCTGTTAATTGTTATTGAAACAAGTTGGTATGCACATGATCCTCCCTTTTATAGCTTGATACAAAATGTTGACATCAGTATTTGTATTATGTACTCATCGCCGGTTTGGTGTAACGACCAGTCAGGCGTCTTTTGGCTGTTGACAATAAAATTTTGTTGTGAAAAAAAAAAGACACCAATGGTAGACCCACAGGGTGATGAAGATATGATTAATCAGAATCAGACATAAATACATGCCCTCTACATCAAGTGAATAAGGGAGGTGTAATCTCCAACTGCGTGTTTCTTGACCACAGTATCCTCTGGAAGGCTTTAGAACAGAATTTCCACCTAGAGATGAAGGTCAATTCTGTGCTAACAAGTCTTTACTTTAGGCAGCTGTAGCTTCTAAAGTTCCATCCCATCCCCCTTTGACAATGTGGACAAGAGATCAGATGACTGGGAGCTGTTATTCGCAGTCGAGCAATAGGTACATTTCTCCTCTGACCTAATGTTTGATGAGGTTTGTGTGACAGCAGATGCAGGTTGATCTACGCAAGAAAAATGCCACCTGTGGATATGCTCTTGGGGGCCATACTAATCTTAGAATAAGCTCCTCTCCACCTTCTATTTCTTTGACCCAAGGTATATGGCTCCCATATTGGTAAGCTTCTGGATCAGTCCTCTGAAGATACAAAGATAACTATTTATTTTGAAGGGGCTCCTCTAAGAGTCAGTCATTCTCACCCAACAAGAAGTCTTGCTCTTCCACCTCTTCATCGGGAAGACATTAAGGGCCTGATCTAGATTTTGACCGACAGAGTACAGTGCATCAGGGCAGTGGAGGACATTACCTTGATACCCTGATGGACTACCCTCCGCCAAATTTAGAGATCACTGTCGGCCTAGCAGGGATCTCTGAACCTTAACACAAACCGTCATCATGGCGGCTCCTGTAAAGGTACAAGTTTGGTGAACGTTTGCTGTCGGTTTTGAGGGTCATTCACCATACTTCACCAATTTCTTTTTGTGGGGGTTATTTTTTGATTTAGGGCAGGCGGAGTAATGCTCTTTCTCTGACAGCCCCTCCTCCATTAGGTTGTCAGAGGAAGCTTTCTGTCGATAGAGCCAACTGGGGAGCTTGTGGACCTACTGACCCTAAATAGGGTGGGCAGACCATTGGTTTGGCTGACGGGGTAATCAATCACCAAGATTACGAAGTACCCTGTCCGCCAAACTCTAAATCTACCCCTAAATGTGTCTAATTTCTTAGAGGAAAATGTTTAGCACATCTCCAACTCCTTTTGACTGTGGGCATGGTTTAATATTATGTAGCATGCACAGAAGTAGAATATTCTCCCATTTACATGGGAACAAACAGCTGCAGACTATTCTGTAATACAAATTTGATACAAGGCAGCAGAAACGAGTGCAAATATCCACTAAATTGTGGGGATTAATTTTGCTAATATCACCAATACTGGAGACATTACTGTAACACAAAAAATAAAGACTCCAATAAAAGGGCAGCATGCAGCATGCTAAAATACTTCTGAAAGCAGGAACTCCTATGGATGCTGCTGTATAGCAAGCCCAAACAGTAGGGCCTTGCACAAAGTTTATAATTGAGAAGCTTGTACACAAACGACAAAAAATAATGAGCCAAGGGGCTGTTTAAAATAGAAGCTGAATCAATTACCAACAGAACGAGCAGATCTCAATTGCTGCTTGCAGAATGCAGCGCTAGTCGCCTGCTGTCAACCTGGCTCAATGCATATGCGGCTTGGCCAGTCACACATGACGTGAAATGATCTCATGCAGAGGCTGTTTCTTGGTGCCCAGCAGAATGGGGCTATGGAAGTAGTGCAGGTGGTACTCGCATATCAGATGCAGAATTAGAATTCAGCACTGGTTGGAACAGCCCAGCGGCTGAATTCAGAACATTATTGGCTACCTCGTGTGTATTCTGCGAGTGCCTATGAGCAACTCTAGAAATGGAACCAATTACACCAGTCTGAGGCCAAAGACTTGATGTGAGCGCCCACGCAGTCGCTACCAATGTGGTAAAAGCTGTCAACATCATCTCTTTCCACAATCAAATAGGTTTCTGCAGCAGATTCTAGAGACGGATTTCCTGTATTCAGCTCAACAAGTCGCCATATTGGTGTGGAAAGGCACTCGCTTTCCCGATCCTCTCAGTATTTTAAATTGAATAAGCACAAGGAGGATACAGAATTCAAACTGTATCACCACAAAAACACAAACTTCAACAAAAAATACTAACGATTATTACCTGGGAAATTAAAATCTTTAGACACATGTTTTCGTAAACTGTAGTACTACAAAGTTACATTGTAGAAACTAGTATATTAGTCATCAAATATTTCGGATGAAGCAATCGTGCTTTTTACCAGCACATGCTTGGTTGGAGAGAAAAAAAAATAGCATGACTGTGAAAGCTAATTAGAAAGGCACGATTTGGAGGGCAGGATTATGAGAATGGGAGAACAGAATAGTCGCATGTGTACATTCATAACCCATACATTACATTAGCTAAATGCAAATAACTTTAAAATGATCACAAAAATGGAAATTAAATATAACAACTGAAAACCCAGAGGAATGTTTATATTAGATTGCCAAAGTCAAAATATAGATGGCGTTTTTGGTTTCTGAATTTTCATATCAGATAATCTAAAAAAAAAAATACGTTACTTACCTTTGGTAATGCGCTTTCTGGTGGATAGTCTATTTAACCGCACATTCCTCATCTTTTGGATTCCCCTAGACTCCACACTGTCTCTGAAATGTCTTCAGCAACTACTCACGCAAGCCTGTAGGTAGCGCCATCAGCCTCTGCCACAAGTTTGCTTCACCTCTGGAAGTGACAACAGTAAACCATATAGAGGAGCCGGTCCTGTGCACTGACTTAAGTTTTGTTTTGAACTTTTCTGCGTGATAGATTGTAAGTATGACAGTATACTAAACCTAACTTTAGACCTTTTGAGAGCCATAAAAATCCACTCCACAGAATGGGGTGGAGGGAGGGCAGTGAGGAATCTGCGGTTAGATACATTATCCATCAGAAAGAACATTACCAAAGGCAAATAACTGGTCTTTCTGATGGATATTTCTAACAGCAGATTCCTCATCTTTTTACTAGGTACCAAAGCAGCATCTCTCAAATGGTGGAGGGTCTGAGGAGTGGACTCAAACCAGGAAGTCCTGCAGGATTGAGAAGGTGAAATGGCCATTAGCATTGCAATAGTAATGCCTGGTGATGGGGCGGACAGACACCATTATAGCAGGTGGCAGATGACCAACACCATAACACCTCTTGCTAATGCCATATTGGTGGCCATGGATGTGGTGGAAAGAGCCTGAAGGCCCTCAGGAGGCTCCTTCTTGGCCAGTTCATAACACATTTTTATGCACATGCTGATCCATCTGGACAATGTTTGTTTCTTAACTGCCATTTCTTTCTAAGCACCAGTGAATCCAACAATAAGGTGGTCGTCCACGCAGCACTCCTTAATCTGCTCTATGTAAAAACTAAGGGCCCGCATGGAAGGGCAATGCCACGTTCGGTAGAAAAAAGCCTGAGTCTGAAGCATCATTTTGTCTGGAAAAAAGTTGGAATATGGCGGTTGTACTGATAGCACCTGCAGCTCATTGACATCGCACACAGCAGTAATTGCAATGAAGAAATTAGTCTCAATGTTCAGCAACCTCAGGGAGGATCAAGTTACGGTCCCACTGTGGCCAGAAAGAGGAAACATATGTTCGCCCTTTTAAAAACTGCATCATAGCCTGTGTCTTGAATAAGGAGGTTTGTCAGGCAAATATAGAAAGGCTGAAAGAACTGAAAAATAACCTTCAATAGTGCCCACTTTAAAGCCTTGCTGGGTCATTAATAAAACTAACGCCAGAGAGCTTGGCCTAAAAAGGATCAACCTGATGGCCCTTGCATTAGGCCACAAACTTCGCCCAACAACCCGAATAAAGCAATTTGGTAAACGGGGCCAAACCACCAGGAAAATGTCTAGCATATCTGTGGGCTCAAACCCACTCAGTCGGTTACCCTCAATGTCCATGCATGGAAGTATAGGTTGTAGTGGATCAGGTGCAAAACCCTACCTTGTTGCTAAGAAAGGAGGTCTTACCAAAGCGGTAGAGGGAATAGAAGGCCTAAGCAGGTCTAAGTACCATACTCCCCTGGCCCAATATAGGGCCATCAGGATGAGCCTGAGCTCAGTCTCTCCTGAACTTCTTCAGAGCTCGGGGGAGAAGTGGCAGTCGTGAAAAAGCATACAGAAGACTGCAGTCCCACTGAAGGTGGAATGGGTCTCTCAGGAAGCCTTGAAGTAGAAACTCCAGCAAGCAGTAGTCATGACACTGCGCATTTTCAGTCATGGCTCAAAGATCTACCCAAGGCACCTCAACTGGGTAGAGACGTCTTGAACCCCCTCCGGGAACAGCGTCATTCAAGCACCACCAGATGACATCTGCTGAGGTCGTCCGTCCTAGCACTTTGTGAGCCTGTCAAATGAAAGCCCAGCTGAGAGATTCTTGGAGTTCAGCATAGCACTTCCTAGAACAGTGCCCGTGACCCCACACTGCTCTGCTTGTTGCAGTACAACATGGGGGTTGTTTTGTCTGCACTGGCTTCGCTCTGATAGATGGGAGAAAGGCATGTAGAGCCAAATAGCACACAGATTCAGAAAATTGATATGGTGCCTCTACTCTACCGGAGATCAAAGGTTCCTAAACCAGGTGACATCCCCACCCCAGAGGCGATGCATCCATAACTACTGTGGGCACTGGGTGGGGGTAGGGAGAACGGCCTGTTTTTGTCAGCTGAAGCTGATGGTCCAGGGCTGCCTCGTCCGAGATACGCATGTTGTCAGAGATTCATATGTTGTCCAAGAGGTAGCCCCTGTGATGTGCCCCCCGGACCATACTATTTCCCCTCACCTAGAGATGTTCCTCTTTTATCTCCACTCACCTCTACTTGCATGTTCTCAGCTGTCACTTCACATGATATAACATGTTTTCCCGCGTTTACCTCATGATTCTTCCTCATGAGAGCGGCACGAGCACTTAGTCACGTTGTGTTTTTCAGAATGTTCTTCCGCATTACCTTTATGAATTTATACGTGTAGTAGCGAAATTTCACGAATGTCACTCCACACTCACATGTTACGCGTCAACCTTTACAGTTCATGTATAGTTCTGCCCAGTAGACACTTAAGATGATCCCTTTTCTATCCTATAATCTTTTTAGTTTTTTTGCTTTGGTTTATTGGTTTTAACCCGTTTTTGTTCCCCTCACCCTGTTTCCTTTTGTATCCTCCCCAGCCCTGATGAGTCACGGGACTTGTCCCAGTGACGAAACACGTGTCGGCTGGTTTCTGTATCTAACACAATTGGTGTTGAAATAGCAATAAACTTTTCGGTTCCAATACTGATGCCGACCTCGCATTTACTATAACGTACTGCAAACAGACTAACGTTCTGTTAATACACTCACCGCGTGTGCCCAGGACAATACTCATTTCACAGTGTGAATCCTGCGATTCATACAATTCCCAGGGGTTATCGGGTTATTCCCCTGACCTGGCAGCACCGCATGCACACAAATCTATAGTTAGCATACGCAATAGCTTGAGCGCCATTTTCCTGTTTGTACTAAAAACCCCCCACCTAATTTCCGTCTTGAACCCCCTCCGGGAACAGCGTCATTCAAGCACCACCAGATGACATCTGCTGAGGTCGTCCGTCCTAGCACTTTGTGAGCCTGTCAAATGAAAGCCCAGCTGAGAGATTCTTGGAGTTCAGCATAGCACTTCCTAGAACAGTGCCCGTGACCCCACACTGCTCTGCTTGTTGCAGTACAACATGGGGGTTGTTTTGTCTGCACTGGCTTCGCTCTGATAGATGGGAGAAAGGCATGTAGAGCCAAATAGCACACAGATTCAGAAAATTGATATGGTGCCTCTACTCTACCGGAGATCAAAGGTTCCTAAACCAGGTGACATCCCCACCCCAGAGGCGATGCATCCATAACTACTGTGGGCACTGGGTGGGGGTAGGGAGAACGGCCTGTTTTTGTCAGCTGAAGCTGATGGTCCAGGGCTGCCTCGTCCGAGATACGCATGTTGTCAGAGATTCATATGTTGTCCAAGAGGTAGCCCCTGTGATGTGCCCACTACAGGACAGATTCCACTAAATAGCCTGCATTTACTGACGAGTATGGCAAGGAGGCCAATAAGCCTTAGAACTATCCATGCAGGAACAGAGGAGTGAGTCTGAAACATGAGGAACGTAACCTAAATGTTCCGAACTCAATTCAGGGGCAGAAAGCCTCGAAAGTGCCTGTGTCCAAGATTGCCCTTATCAAGGGAATCCCCTACATCAGGTGTAGATCAGATTCCGACTCCTTTATTGAGGACAGCAGGGAGAGAGTTGTCTGCACGTAGTCTGCAATTTACTGCAGCATGCTCGCTTTCAACAGCCAAACTGAACGTGCTCCGACCTCAACACAAACCAAAAGGAAGCATCTGTGGAACTGCAGGACGGTTAGAGGTTGTAACCATTTGGAACAACCAGCAACACTCATGGATCTCAGCACGTGCATACCAGCTTGGCAGATTAAACCATATCCTGCCCCCTTACTGACTGACTACAAATAGGGCAGGGGAAAGTGACTTGGCTTGTGTCACCATGAAAAGGCTTTTAGGGCTGCTATATGAGCTGCAAAAGCTGCCTCTGGCGACAAGCAAAACCCCAAGACTGTCCTCCGAACTTCTGGTATTGTTGGCAGGATAGGCAAGCAGGAGAGAGCAAGCCCAAAGCGCAGAAGTGCTTGAAGACCGAATCAGCTTTATCTCCAAAAAGTGGGAGCAGTCAAATAGCAATCATAAAGAATGCCTGCACGTCCACAGAACATCCTATGGCCGACATTCATTCATGTCCATTCATGATGTTGGATCACCACATTGGCACTGATGGCGCGAATCACAGTGTCATGTCTAGACTGGCTCTCAATACGTACTTAGCAGCATCCTGTCCATCATGGATAATTTTTGGAAAAGCATTCCTGAATTTCTCGGAAAAAACAGACAAAATCTTACTGGCCATATTCAAGAAGACATATGTATAGCACGCTAGCAGACAAACAGCATTCAGAGACCTCAATGCTAACATGGCAAATTAGATAATCCTCTCTCCAAAATAGTCAATACACTCTGATTCTCTGTCCGGCATGGCAGTGGGGAAAGCATTAGAAATGACCTCACTGGTGGAAGTTTTGATCATCATAGTCTCAGGAATCAGGTGCAGGGACTTATAGTCTAGATCGTCAGAGCAGGCATATGAAGCCTAGCTACAAGGTGGCTCAATGGCGGAGTGGAGTACAGCTTAGGCCAGGCCCCCATCAATGCCTGTGTTGAATAAGTTACTTACCTTTGGTAACGCCTTATCTGGTAGAGACTCTATCTAGCTGCATATTCCTTACCTTAGAATTATCCCCAGGCGTTACACTGGATCCAGAAAACTTTCGAGCAGTACCCCTGCACGCCGGTAGGTGACGCTGTTCGACTCCACGTGCCGTCGTCCACGCCGGAAGTGACGTGCAGACTGTTACTTTCGTGACTTTCCAAGCCAGGGGCACCGAGGCACGATCAGCACTGACCACTGGTGTGACACACTAAGGCCCTTGAAAGGGTGTTGCTTACATTGTAATTGTTTCGCAGAGCAGGGAGGATCGGTAAGGAATTTGCGGCTAAACAGAGTCTTTACGAGATAAGGCGTAACCAAAGGTAAGTAACTTGTTCATCTGATAGAGACTTATAGCTGCAGATTCCTTACCCAAGAATAGATACAGAGGCAATACATCCCTGGAAATGGGACAGGGAAACCAATCAGATTAGAAAGCCCTGCAGGGCTGAATGGGCAAAGAGCCCTTCACAGCGCATCTGACTGTCCAGGCTAAAGTAGTGCTTGTTGAACGTGTGCAGTGATGCCTATGTTGCTGCCTGGCAGATGTCCAGGACTGGGACGCCATGCGCTAACGCAGTGGTTGCAGCCTTGGTTCTGGTGGAGTGAGCCCTCAAGCCCTCAGGGGGCTGCTTCTAGGCCAATGCATAGCAGATCTCAATGCACAGGACAATCCATAGCGCGATGGTTATCTTCTGTACTGCCTTCCCTTTTTTTGCTCCCACATAGCACACAAAGAGTTAATCGTCCACCGAGAATTCTCTCATGTGGTCAAGGTGGAAGAACAATGCTCTTTTTGGATCCAGCTGGTCGAGTCTCTCCTCATCTTTGGTGGGATTAGGTTGAGCAAAGAAATTAGGCCGGGTGATGTTCTGGCACACATGGAATGGAGTCACAACCTTTGCAAGGAAGGAGGCACGTATCCGGAAGACCAGACTGTCCGGATAGAAAGTAATGCAAGGAGGGTGCACTGAAAGTGCCTGTAACGCACTAACCCTCCTGGTCGGTGTTATGACCACTGAAAAGGCAGTTTTTAAAGTCAAGAGCCTGAAAGGGCAACTGTAGAAAGGTTCGAAGAGTGTACACATGAGAAAAGTGGGAACTAAGCTGAAGTCCCACAGAGGCATTATGAATGGCGTGGGAGAAACATATGTTGCAGGCTTTTAAGGAACCTAGCCATTATGGGTGACTAAAAGAGAGGGCTGTCTGGCATCCGCAAAAAATGCCGAAATGGCAGAAAGGAAACCATTAACTGTGCCCAGAGCAGAGCCCTGCTGGCTCAAAGATAATGCAACCCCCTGGCTGTCAGAATAACGTTACAGACTAAGGGAGGAAGGTCAAAAGCCATCAACTGTCACTTCTCAATCTCCACGCATGAAGGTGGAGAGTGCGCAGATTCGGGTGGAGAACCCTTCCCGATGGTCACGCTCAATAGCTAAAGATACCAGACTCTCCGTGCCCAATCCGGAGCCACAAGAATAACTTGGGCCAGGTCGTTCCTGATCTTCTTGAGAACTCTGGGCAGGAGTGGTATTGGCGAAAGGCATACAGGAGGCCCAAGCTCCACTCGAGATGAAAAGCATCTACAAGCGAGTCACCTTGGAAACTCCAGCGCACAAAAATGCTGACATTGCGCATTCTCAGAGATGTCAAACAGATCTAACCAAGGCTCTCCCACTGCTGAAAGAGACCTTGCACCACCTCCGGATGGACAAGCCATTCGTGATCCACTAGGCATCTGCAGCTGAGTTTGTCCGCTCTGGTGTTCAGAGAGTCCGCCAGGTGTTGAACCACCAGAGAAATGCCCTGACGATGAAGCCATGTCCAGAGACGCAGGGGCTCTTGACAAAGGGTCCACAACCCCAGCCCGCACTATTTGTTGCAATACCACAGGGCGTGGTATTGTCCATGAAAATCTGCACCAGTCTTCATCTGATGGAAGGAAGAAAGGCTTTTGGCACCAAGTGAACCGCCCGGAGCTGCAACAGGTTGATGTGGAGCTCAAACTCTGCCGGAGACCAGAGGCCTCTGATCTCCACCTCTGCCAAGTGGCCGCCCCAGCCCAGGAGTGATGCATCTGTCACTACAGTCCGCTCCTGTTGGGGAAGGGAGAGGGGTCTGCTACCGACCCAATCGCGGTTTGTTTGCCACCACTGCAGATCTTTTGCAGTTTTACTGCAAGAGATGAACCATGTTGGAGAGATTTCCCCGATACTGTGCTCACTGGTACTTCAGGTTCCATTGCAGAGCTAGCATATGCTATCAGGCTTGAGTAACAAGTAGGATGTAGGAGGCCATGAGGTCCAACAGCCTCAGAGTCAGGTTAGTCTCACCGAAATCCAGGATAGAGGCTGAAACATCAGAATCGTAGCCTGAATATCCTGGACTCGCCGCTCGGGAGGGTAAGCCTGAAAAAAAGCACTGTGTCCAGAACGGCTTTGATGAAAAGAAACATCTGAGAGTGAGTCAGGTATGACTTCGGCACGTTGATAGTGAACCCCAGAAAATGCAGGAGGTTCGTTGTAGTCTGAAGGTGGGATACAACTGCATGGGGTGAGCCTACCTTCAACAGCCAATCAGGGGTAGGGGAAGAATGGAATTCCCGACCTCCACAGATAAGAGCAACCATCTCTATCACTTTTATGAACACCCGAGGGGCGCTGGTAAGGCCGAAGGGGAGCACAGCGAACTGAAAGTGCTTATGGCCCAAGGGGAACCGCAGATATTGTCTAAGGGTAGGTAGGATAGGGATGTGGAAATACGCATCCAGTAAGTCCAATGCTACCATCCAGTCTCCCAGGTCGAGGGTAGACAAGACTTGGGCGAGTGTGAGCTTTCCTCAAGAAGAGGTTGAGAAGGTGCCAATCTAGGATAGAACAAAGTCTTCGATCCCTCTTTGGCATCAGAAAGAAGCAGGAATAACAACCACAACCTACTTCTGACGCAGGCACCCTCTCTATGACTCATTTGGCCAAGAGAGCCTGCACTTCTTGATGGAGAAAGAAGAGATGGTCCTCCGTCAGCCGATTGTATGTGGGTGGCATGGGCGGTGGGGTAGTCAACAAAGGAGAGGGAGTAGCCCCCTTGAAAGATATGTAGGACCCAGCAGTCTGATCTCACTGACCGCCAGTGGGGCAGGACATGGCGAATCCTGCCTCCCTCTGGATGCCCATGGCAGTCTAAGGGCAAACTAAACAGGCTTGGAGGCAGCAGCTGCCAAGGGAGTGGTGGACTGACTCGATTGTTTGCCACTTGACAGATGCTGTCTGTGGCACGGCGCCCTTGGCCACGGCGCCCTTGGAAATAGCTAGGAAGCCTGTTGGCCATGGTGGTTGGGAAGCTAAGAGCGCAGTTGGAGACCCCTTCCATAGCCATGAAAGAGGCAGAAGGCGTACAGGAGTTGACATGCCTTTTTTGCCCAAAGAAAGCATGCAAACAGTTATTACTGCTCTAGTCATGTCCAGACTAGATTATTGTAATGGTCTTTATTTTAACCTGCAAGAAGGACTTCTGAATAAACTGCAACTCTTACAGAATGCAGCAGCTAGACTGCTCACCGGTTTACCAAAATATACCTCTATCTCGGCCGAGATTAGAAAACTCCACTGGCTACCGATAAGGAAAAGGATTAGTTTTAAGGCCATGTGTATGGTCCATAAAGCCCTTCAAGGAGTTGGCCCCGAATTTCACAAACGACAATTTCAGTGGTATGTACCAAAAGAGCATTACGCTCAGCAGAGGCAAAATTGGTATCGGTACCCAGGGTACGTAAAGCCTGCTGGGGAGGCAGAAGCTTTACTGCCGGTGCTGCGAAGGCCTGGAATAGCCTTCCGTTGCATCTCAGAGCCATGTCGGATCTGCTTACTTTTAGGAAGGCCCTAAAAACATGGCTTTTCGTTGCTTAAACCAGCAAAAAACCTTCATTTTCCATCGGTTGTTTCAGGATTTCAGACAGCGCCAGGACACCTTTGGGTAACAGTTGCGCTCTACAAATAGAAATAACATAACATAACAAGGGGAAATAGACAAGCCCAAGGACCTGGCTGTTGCTCTACTGTCCTTAAAGCACTGCAGTGCTGAATCTGCTTTCTCTCCAAAGATGGCAAGAGCCCTCGAAGGGCATGTCCAAGAGCGAAGACTGGACATCCCCTGAAAAAACAGTTGTCTCAGCCAGGCCAAGACCACTGACAAGGAAATCTCTGCCCAGTGAGTCGGTCTTATCGAGCCCACACCTTATGGGAAACTTTGCTGCATTTTACCTGTCCGCAATAGCCTGGGTGAGTATGGCTGGGGCCTCCTGTGAGACCATAACCAGCACTTGCGCAACCAAGTCCCATATCATATGGGAATAACGGCCAAAAAGGCACGTGTTCATTGATCACAGTGCTAGGCTGGGGGGAAGGTTAATTAATATCGTGGTTCAGAAATATCGGCAGCAAGAATATCGTGGTCAAGAATATCTACTTAAGGTAAGTAATATCGATTTAAAAAATATTGAAGTGTTTAATATCGTTTGCAAAAATATAGTTGTTAAAAAATCGGTTTTTTATTAATGTTATGTATTTTAGTATACATTTTATATGTATGTGATGTATTTTTGTATAAAAATTGTTTGTATTTTTAATATGTGTTAAATTTTTAGTAGTTATTAAAAAAAATGTATTTGAATTTTGAGTTTTTAGTTCCATAGCGGGTTGTGGGTTTATAGGGAAATCGGGTGGGAAGTAATTTAATTATATTAAATTTATTGATTATTTTTTATTTATTAATATTTGGTTAATTGAGATGTTATAGTGTTAAATGTGTAAAGTAATTTATTATTAATTAATTAATAATTGGTTGTTAATTAATTTTAATGAATTAATTGGTAATTATGGTAATTGTGTAATTAATTTTAGGTGTGTGTTGTGGTGTTTATAGGTGTAAAGGGTGGGAAGTAATTTATTTTTAATTGATGAATTAATAATTGGATGATAATTTTAATTAATTGGTAATTAATTATGGTAATTGTGTAATTAATTTTAAGGTGTTTGTTGTGGTGTTTATAGGAGTAAAGGGTGGAAAGTAATTTGTATTTAATTAATATATAGTTAATGCACAAGTTACTAACTTGTGTAACGATATATCTGTAAGAGACAGTAGTTAGTGACAGATTCCTTACATTAGAATATCCCCAGGCGTCAGGCTGGATCCGGAAAGTTTTTGCGTAGCAGTACCCTTGCGCGTCGGTAGGCGGCGTCGTGCGGCTCCGCGTCCGTCGTCGGCGTCGTGATCGCCGGGATGACGTCGCGGGCAGTACTTAGACGCCGCCCCTGCGCGCTGACGTCAGTTCTGTACACGACTTTCCGCGCCAGGAACGCAGAGCCATGCAAGAAGCTGACATAGGTGTCTGAAAAATACTAGGGCCCTGAAAGGGATGTCCTTAACCCTAGAAATCAGTTCGCAGAACGGGGAGGATGGGTGGGGCGGTAAGGAATCTGTCACTAACTACTGTCTCTTACAGATATATCGTTACACAAGTTAGTAACTTGTGCATCTGAAAGAGACACGTTAGTGACAGATTCCTTACCTTAGAATAGATACCCCAGCAATACCAACTCCGGTGGTGACTACGAACAAAGATCAGACAAGGAAGTCTCGGAGAACAGAACGGCCAAAAAAGCCGTCTCTCCGGACTTGGCCGTCAAGACAGTAATGCTTGGTAAACGTGTGCAGCGAGGCCCACGTAGCTGCCTGACAAATGTCCTGCGATGGGACACAACGTCCCAAAGCCGTGGTGGCGGCTGTCGCCCTGGTGGAATGGGCACGTAGCCCAACAGGGGGCTCCTTCTTAGCCAAAGAATAGCAGGCTTTGATACACAAGACAACCCAGCGGGAGATGGTCCGCTTGTGTACCGCCCGACCTTTTTTGGCGCCCACGTAGCCAACAAAGAGCTGGTCATCCACCCGGAAGTGTTGTGTGCGGTTGATATAAAAGGAAAGCGCACGTTTTGGGTCCAGACGGTGGAGCCTCTCTTCCTCTCTGGAAGGATGCGGAGGCGGAAAGAAGGTGGGCAAAGTGATGGTCTGCCCAATGTGGAAGGCAGTAACCACCTCTGGCAAGAAGGACGGACGCGTCCGAAGAACAACCTTGTCTGGATGGACAGACAGAAAGGGAGGTTTGCATGATAGAGCCGGGAGCTCACTCACCCGCCGAGCGGAGGTGATGGCCACCAGAAATGCTGTCTTCAAAGTAAGAAGACGAAGAGGACAGTTATGTAGAGGCTCAAAGGGAGCGCACATTAAAAGGTAAGAACCAAGTTTAAGTCCCACTGAGGCATGACAAACGGAACAGGAGGGAAGAGGTGTGTAATGCCTTTTAGAAACCTGTTAACAACAGGGGACTTAAAAGAGAGGGCTGATCAGGGAGCCTGAGGAAGGCCGAGATTGCACAAAGATAGCCCTTGATGGTACCCAGGGCAGAACCCTGTTGGGCCAGAGAAAGAAGGAACAGAAGAACCTCAGAAAGAGGGGCAGAGAGGGGATTCACAGCCTTTGCTGTGCACCATGCCACAAACTTGTTCCACCTGCAGGCGTATACCACCTTAGTGGAGGGACGCCTGGCTGCCAGAATCACATCACAAACTTCGGGAGGCAAGTCGAAAGGAATCAACTGCCGCCGCTCAATCTCCACGCAAGCAGGTGGAGGCTGGACAGGTTCGGGTGGAGGACCGTCCCCTGCTGCTGCGAAAGAAGATCCTCCCGAAGAGGCAGACGGATCGGGGATCGACGCTCATACTGAGTAGCTCGGGATACCAAACTCTTCGAGCCCAGTCCGGAGCCACAAGGATGACTTGGTCCCGGTCGCGCCGACTCTTCTTCAACACTCTGGGTAGAAGTGGTATAGGCGGAAAGGCGTACAACAGACCGCAACTCCACTTGCGACGAAAAGCGTCGCCGAGCGAGTGCCGCCTTGGAAATTCCAACGCGCAGAACTGATGACATTGCGCGTTCTCTTCGGTGGCGAATAGATCTAACCAAGGCTCTCCCCACTGCAGAAAGAGACCTTGCGCCACTTCCGAGTGAAGACGCCATTCGTGATCCATCATGCACCTGCGGCTGAGTTCGTCCGCCCTGGCGTTCAGGGAACCTGCCAGGTGTTGAACCATCAGGAACATGCCCTGATGTTCCAGCCATGTGCAGAGGCGCAGAGCCTCCTGACAGAGGGTCCACGACCCCACCCCGCCTTGTTTGTTGCAGTACCACATGGCGGTGGTGTTGTCTGTGAACACCTGCACTACCTTCCCTTGACAGAGGGAAGGAATGCCTTGAGTGCAAGTCGGATCGCCCGGAGCTCCAGAAGGTTGATATGGAGCCGGGACTCCGCCCGGAGACCAGAGGCCTCTGATCTCCGCCTCTCCCATGTGACCGCCCCATCCCAGAAGGGACGCGTCCGTCACAACTGTGTGCTCTGGCTGGGGAAGGGAGAGGGATCTGCCCATGACCCATTGCCGGTTCGAGAGCCACCACTGCAACTGTTTTGCAGCCCCCTCCGAGATCTGGACGTGATCGGACAGGTTGCCCTGGTGCTGCGCCCACTGGAACTTCAGGTCCCACTGCAGAGCCCGCATATGCCATCTGGCATGATTGACCAGCAGGATGCAGGAGGCCATGAGGCCCAGCAGCCTCAGGGTCATCCGTGCCGAAACCCAGGATAAAGGCTGAAAGATTGGAATCATAGCCTGAATATCCCCGGACTCGCCGTTCGGGAGGATAGGCCCGAAACTGCGTCGTGTCCAGAACTGCTCCGATGAAAAGGAGCTGTGGAGAAGGAATCAGATGCGACTTCGGCACATTGATGGAGAACCCCAGCTAGTGCAGGAGTTCGGCCGTAGTCTGGAGGTGGGAGACGACTGCCTGGGACGAGCCCGCCTTCAGCAGCCAGTCGTCGAGGTAGGGGAAGACTGGAACCCCTGCCCGGCGCAGATGAGCTGCGACCACCGCCATCACTTTCGTGAACACCCGAGGGGCACTTGTAAGGCCAAAGGGAGCACGGTGAACTGAAAATGCTCGAGGCCTACCGTGAACCGTAGGTAACGCCGGTGGGCCGGCAGGACGGGGATGTGGAAATAAGCGTCCTGCAAGTCCAACGCTACCACAACCAGTCTCCAGGGTCGAGGGCAGTCAAGACCTGAGCTAGGGTGAGCATCTTGAACTTCTCCTTCCGGAGGAAGCGATTGACGTTCTGGAGGTCCAAGATAGGACGCATGTCCTCCTTGTCCTTTTGGGCACCAGAAAGTAGTGGGAGTAGCAACCACGTCCTACTTCTGGGGTCGGAACATGCTCGATGGCCCTCTTGGCCAAGAGGGCCGTGACTTCCTTCTGCAGAAGCACCAAGTGATCCCCTGACATGCGGTGGAATTGAGGTGGCATGGCTGGGGGTGGTCTCGAAGGGGAGGGAGCAGCCCTTCGGACAATGTCCAAGACCCACCTGTCCGAGGTGATGGGACGCCAGTGGTGAAGGTGATGGCGGACCCTGCCCCTACTGGCGTGGTGTGCACCTGAAAGGAGGGACTAGGAGGGCTTGGAGGCCGCGGACGGGTTGGAGGTGGTGGCCTGACCCGCACGCTGGTTGCCCGAACCGCCACGGCAGCATCCACGTCCTCGGCCACGTGAAGACGCTTGCTGCGCGGGCCGGTGGCTGGGCAGCTGACGTGACTGGGCGCCCCTTCCGTGGCCACGAAAGGGGCGAAAAGCAGAGGTTAGCGGAGGGCATACAACAGAAAGGCCCAGGGACTTGGCAGTAGTCCGTGAGTCCTTAAAACGCTCCAGCGCATGGTCTGCCTTTGAACCAAAAAGACCGACTCCATCAAAGGGCATGTCCATGAGTGTATTCTGGACATCACCCGAGAAACCAGTTGTTCTCAGCCAGGCGTGGCGACGTAGCGCCACTGTCGTCGCAAGCGATCTACCCAGCGAGTCGGCGGTATCAAGGCCACAACGTATGGTGTATTTAGCCGCATCTCGCCCTTCCGCAATGGCGCGGGTAAGCAGTGTCTGGACCTCCACAGAACACTGCTGCAAAACAGCCGCCACCGAATCCCACAGGGAGTGGGTATATCGGCCTAAAAGGCAAGCGGTGTTACCGGACCGCAAGCCAGCACTGGAGGAAGAAAAAGCCTTCTTCCCAAATTGGTCCAGGCGTTTGGATTCCCTATCCGGAGGGGCGGTAGGGAAGGCGGTTTGGGAGGCAGAGGCTTGGACAACCAAGCTCTCGGGGGTGGGATGTTGGGAGAGAAACAAGGGGTCGCCCGGAGCAGGGCGATGGCGTCGGGCACGTTCCTATCCACAGGAGCCCCTATGGTGGGCTTGGACCAGGCACCCAAAAGAACGTCAGTGAGTGCATCGTTAAACAGCAGCACAGTCTCCGAGGAGGAAGCTGCCGGCTGAAGCACTTCCGTCAGGAGATTAGTCCTGACAGCCACAGTAGGCAATTGGAGATGTAAGGCTCCAGCTGCTCTACGCAACACCGTTGCAAAATTAGCTCCCTCCTCCGTAGCCACGGGAGGAGACAGCATGCCAGTGTCAGGGGAGGTGTCTAGACCACTGGCATCCCCAAGTTCCTCAGCCCAGTCCTGATCATACTCACACTGTGTGTGAGAGGGTCTTCAGACCCCTCCCAGCTCTCTTGGTCCTCCTCAGGTTCAAAATATGGAGGAGGAGGGACATTTGGGATCCAAGGTCTCATCGGCGCTGGAGCCGGCGTCGAGCGACGTCGGTCCGGCTCCATGTCCGGAGCCGGAGAGAGCCGGGGACCGACGCCGTCCGGAGCCCCGGACGGCGTCAGGAACGGCACCGGGGGCGTCGGCGGAGGCGTGGTTAGGTCAACCGGCGTCGATGGGGGTTGCGGTACCACCGGAGCCGGGATCGAGGCCGGGGCCGGAGCCGAGGCCGGGATGAAGGCTGGTGGGACAGACGGCGCCGGGACCGGAGTCGACGGCGACGCCGGAGCAACCCCATCAGGGCCCGCGGGGCCCGAAGGCCCACCGGAGGGACCTTGAGGCCCGAAGAGGCGGGCCATGGCCGACAGGAATTCCTGTATTTCGGCCGGAGTCACCCCCGAACCCGGAAAGGACGGGTAATGCGGGGGCGGCTCCATAGGCATGTCTGGGGCCGCGGGGACGGTGCCGACTGGGGCCTCAGCCGAGTCGCGAGACCGGCGAGGCGAAGTCTTAGAGCGATGACGCTTCTTAGACTTTTTGTGCTTCGACTTACCCGAGGAGCGCGAAGACTTGGACTCCGACGACCGGCGGGGACTCTGCGACCGGCCCCTCGACCTCTCCCGGGACCGGGGCTTGGTGCGGCGCAGAGCCGACTGCCAGACCTCGAGTAGCTTTCGAGACCGCTCTCGCAAAGCCTTCGGGTGAAGTTTCCGGCACTCAGGGCACGACTTCGTGTCGTGGTCTCGGCCGAGACAGAAGAGACACTCCAGATGCGGGTCTGTGATTGACATCATTCGACCACAGGCGTCGCATGGCTTGAAGCCGGGCATCCCTACGACACCTAGGAGTCGTGAAGACTCAATAAATAAACAGTGAAAAAATTCACAAAAAAGTAAGTCAAAAATTGATTAGGGCTTCCCGGATCTGCGCTTACTGGCTCGGAAAAAGAAGAACTGACGTCAGCGCGCAGGGGCGGCGTCTAAGTACTGCCCGCGACGTCATCCCGGCGATCACGACGCCGACGACGGACGCGGAGCCGCACGACGACGCCTACCGACGCGCAAGGGTACTGCTACGCAAAAACTTTCCGGATCCAGCCTGACGCCTGGGGATATTCTAAGGTAAGGAATCTGTCACTAACGTGTCTCTTTCAGATGTTAATTATTTGATATTTATTTTGAGCAATTGTTTATTTTTGTGTGTGTTGTTTTTACTTCTAAAGGGGAAAAGGGTGGGTATTGAATACATTTTAATTACTTTATTTTTGGTTGTTAATAGTTTTTAATTTAAAAATAAGCTTTAATTGTGTTTGATTATTTTATAGTTTAATTTAGGTGTGTGTTGTGGATATTATAGTGTTAAAGTGTGTGTAGTCAATTAATGTTTTTTAATTAATAATGTTTTTAATTATTAATTATGTTAATTATGGAAGTTAATTTAAATAAAAATGTTGACGTGTTTTGTTATTGGTGTGGTGTTATAGGGTAGGAAATAAAAAATACATTTATGTATTAATTCATTTTTTGTTTGTAAATATTTTCTAGTTTAAAAGAATTCTTTTTTATAAATGTATTTATTATTTTATATATTTGTAGGTTTTTGTTATATGTAATTAATATTATAACATGTTTTCTTTTCATATATTTAATCTTTCATTTTTTAATATTGTTTATTTTTATGATTTTTTGAATTTTAAATATTTTTTATTTTTGTCTTTACTGTTTGAGTGTGAATAGTAATTTTTGTCTCTCCGCTATCCAAAACTTTCCCTACTGTTGCACTCACCTGATTGGGAATAACATTTTTTACCCCTCCGCTATCCAGCACTTTCCCTACTGTTGCACTCACTGGAGTGGAAATAGTAATTTTTACCCCTTCGCTATCCAACACTTATCCTACTGTTGCACTCACTGGAGTGGGTATAGTAATTTTTACCCCTCCGCTATCCAACACTTTCCTATTGTTGCACTCACTGGAGTTGGAATAGTAATTTTTACCCCTCCGCTATCCAGCACTTTCCCTACTGTTGCACTCTTTGGAGTGGGAATAGTAATTTTTTCCCCACCACTTTCCAACACTTTCCCTGCTGTTGCTCTCATTGGAGTGGGAATAGTAATTTTTATCCCTCAGCTATCCAACACTTTCCCTACTGTTGCACTCACTGGAGTTGGAATAGTAAATTTAATTCCTCTGCTATCCAACCCTTACCCTACTTTTGCACTCACTGCAGTGGGAAGTTATTTTTACCCTTTTGCTATCCAACACTTTTTCTACTCTTGCACTGATTGTATTGAGAAATGTAAGTTTAAATATTTTTTAACAATTTAATGTTTTCATTTCTCATAGATTAGTTTTTATATTTTAAATCATTAATATATATTGTTATTTTTTATAATATTTAAACTTTTAACATAAATTAAAAAGAATAGTTTATTAATTGTTTTAAAGTAAATATATATGTATACATTATTATGCTTGTGTTTATTTTTTTAAGTTTGTAATAGTTTATTAAAATGTATATTACATTTATTTTATTTTGTTAAAATTATATTTAATATTTAATATATTTAATAAATATGTTATATTTATATAAAAAAGTCGATATTTATTACATCGATATTTTTTTAGTCGATATTTTTGTACTTACCTGTTTAAGTATAGGAGTCGATATTTTTGTTGTCTATATTTTTTAATTGATATTTTTTACTTCGATATTTTTTACATCGATGTTGTGTCAGTGAACCAGGGGAAGAGAACATTATCTTGCAAAAGGTGTCCATCCTTTTAAATTCCCGATCCCGTGGAGTGGTAGGGAACTCGCCGATGTTGATCCTGGATGTGGTTTTGGAGGCTGGAACTGCCAGGCTCTCAAGGGTGAGGTGCTGGGTGAGGAAACTGAGATCCCCAGGAGCAGGACAATGGCGGGCAATCGTCCTATGAACAGGCACCCCTGTGCAGGTCTTTGACCAGGCACCAAGTAGAACATCTGTAAGGACTTCATTGAATGGGAGAAGGGGTTCGGAAGGGGAGTCGCCCGGTTGAAGCACCTCTGTCAATACGTTCGTCTTGACTGCCACTGTGGGCCCCTGAAGGTCCACGACTTCAGCTGGTCTATGCACCAACATCGCAAAAGAGGTTCCCTCCTCCATATCCACGGTAGGAGGAGAGACCAGGCCAGTATCGGGTGAGGTGTCCAACCTACTGGCCTCCACCAGTTCCTCATACCAGTTGTCCTGTACCTGCTCTTGTTCAAGGAACTGGTAACAATAAGGGTCCATAGACCCCTCCCATTTGTAGGAGAATAGGATCTGCTTCACATGGGTACCCCCACTTTTTGCTGATGCTTCACTGTTTTTCGACATTAGTCTGGCTGGGGCCCTGCTAATCAGAACCCCAGCCTAGCTGCTTCCTCTCTAAAATGGTTTCCATGTGCCTTAGGCACATCACTGATTGGGATCTGGAGTGCCCTTATAAGTCCCTAGTATATGGTATACTATGTACCAAGGGCATAGGTACCTCAGAGGCCTGCCAGGGGCTGCAGCATGTATTATGCCACCCCTGGAAGGCCATCCAAACTGACACCACAGGTCTGCTACTGCAGCCTGGGTAAGGTGGTGCATGCACCCCTTACTGTGATATAGGTTACCTATATCACGAAATACATACACACATATAAACCTATAAGTCACTCCTAAGGCAGGCCTTATCAATCCTAAAGGCAGAGTGCGTGGTTCCTATGTGAGAGGGTACCCTGCATGAGCAGGGCCCCTCTGCAGCGTTCGGAGACCATCTCTGATGCTGTTTGTAGTGCAGCCTGACCATATACTCTTAAGCGCATTATATCCTCGCGGTAAAATGCTAACTTTGGAATGGCTGCACCTAAACATGTCGTGTTTGGTGTCAAACATCTTGGAATACTACCCCCCGCCAATCCTGGTGGCGGGGGTAGCATTCCACCCTTCTAGAGGGAAAGACATGTTAACTCTGACTAGTCCGGTAACTTCTTTCCAGAGCCCTGGCATCGCAAAATGGATGCTGCTGCCACAGACACGAGTCTGGCCTCCTGCTGCTGGACGAAACTCCGGCAGGGGAGGCCTGGACAATAGGTTTCCTGTCCCAGGGAGGTGTGACCACCTCCCCAGACAGGATAATGTGTATTGGGGCTGGGCGGGAGCACTTTCGGGTGCTTTGAAGTCCTGCACTGGGGGCACATTTGGTGTCCCTGTGCATACCCCAGTTCAAACCGGATCAGGGGCTTGCAGCCCCTGCTTTGGCGCGAACTGGACAAAGGGAAAGGGGTGTAGCCACCTCTCTGCCCTGATCCACCCATAGGTGGGGCCACAGAGTAGTCCAACCCCTATCTTTAGTATAAAGATAGGAACCCAGTCCTTAGGACTTTAGATTATCCCTGGACGAAACTCTGAAACTGAATCCTGGACCTTCGACGCTCTACTACAAGATTAGAGGACTGAAGAATCTCCCTTGGGGTCAAGGAGTGACTCCCCTGCTTGGCAGGCACCAAAGAAGCATCTGTCCGGTTCGCATTTCTGAAGCTCCCGTCGGACGCCGAAGTCATCGCATCACCAGAGGTGGATTCTCAGACTTCCCCGAGGCTACCCTGAGTCCCCAGCAAAGCTGAGGCCCGTGGCTATCGTGGGTGACTTGAGACCGTGACCCCTGGACACCGAGCACATTTGCAAGTGCATCCTCTTCTGGGTCTCCCAAGAAGTCGTGCTTGGGGCTCCGAGTAGCCCTAGCCTCCAGCACCAACTGCACCGAAGATCACTGGCCCCCACTCCACGAGTGTCCTGTAAGCCAGATCCACGTGCGGCATCACGAGGCTCCTTCGCGGTCGCTAGCCCGTTGGCTAGTAGCCCTTAACGAAGGCCAATCCTTTTCTTACTTAGCATCCTGGTTGCTCCAGGCCTGCCCTCACTTACCCTCGCTGGGTGAGTTCCACAGACCTTGCTGGTCTGCACCATCGACGATCTACATCTTCACCGAGACTTGCCGTTGCCAAGGCTTGTTGGGTCCAACCCGGTCGCCGACACCTCAGCACTCGACAGACATCGTGTACCAGCCCGAATCCTGCTCCTGGTCGCCGACAACGCCTCCTGGACCTCGTGGCTGAAGAGTCAAGACGACCGTCACCGCACCTGAAGCACTCGACATCGGTGGGCATCTGTCCATCGCCTTCCTGGTCACTGGCTAGTGACCCAGACTCTGTCCCCTCTGCTTTCAGGTTCTTCAGAACTCCGATCCACTCTTGGATCCTCCCGGACACTTTTCTCTTGGCCGCCAGCAGCACTTTGCAGCAGATCGCCATTCGAATCGACGACGAAACCCGACCCCGAAAGGCACCTATGCACCCGGCTTCCCTGGGTGAGGTAACACGAGTACTCCGGTGCTCCCGTGGGTAGAGACTCTTCAAAGTCCTAGATCTCAAGGGGTTTTGTCCTAGTCCTCTTTTAAGTGTCCCTTTTCTCTATTTTCCGATCCCGACTTTCTCCATAGAAGTCAACGGCGTATCGTGGTTGTGTATTTACACTGCACGCGTCTCCCGTAGGTCCCCTGTGTCACTACCTTGGGTGGTTCCTTGTGGTCCAAGCACTTCTAGAGGCTCTAGGCCTAGTGTCTAGTTCAGTCGTGGTTCGCATACCACTTTATTGGTATATGGTTTGGTACGCCCCTAGGGCCCAAACGTGTATTTGTGCTATTACTGTGAATTAATAACTTATAACTTATGTACTTCGAACTCTAGCCTCATAAAGAGACTAGAGGGGTGTGTTTAGCAATAAATACATATATTTTGAATATATACCTGGTGTGGTGCTCTTTCATTTGGTCACTCAAGAGATTATAGACTGGTAAAACAAGCTGCTTTACATTCCTTCAAGACTTAGCCTGAAGGCTGCTCTCCATAGCTACCACTAGGATAGCTTTCAATAAGGTTGTCTTTAACCTATCTCCAATAAGGGGTTGTTTGGACTGGTGCAAGGTGCCCACTATAATTAGTGGACAGCATATACCAGGCCAACTTCTCACACCATTCATCTCCTCTCCATGCCTATCAAGTAAATAAGGTACTGGCTTCACTCTGGGAAGCATGGGTCCAGTTGGAGCTGGCACCGGACAACATTACTCCAGCTCCGTGTCAGAGTCAGGAATAGCGATGGGGGCGACACGGCCTAAGGGTGTCGGTGGCACCGGGGGCGTAGGCACTGGAACGGGCTTTGAGGAAGGTCTCGATCACGTCAACAGCTTCGCATTCAGCAAGGGATCCATGGGGCCTGGATTCAGGTTCCGCTGACTCGCTGGGCCTGGAGTGCCGATGCTCCCACGTCTCGTCAGAAGACTTCGACTTCTTGGTCTTCTTATGTTTGTGGGGCTTACCCGACAATTTTGAGTGCAACGACAATTGTCGGGATAGGCTAAGCGAATGGGACATCGAACATCTTGGAGTTGACCGACGTTGGGCGGCGAGGAGCTTGAGGGAGCACTTCTTAAGCACCTTGGGGGGCTGTCACAGACGTCTGCCTGTTACAGGCCCCACATGGCTTGAAATCAGCTGGTTTCTTATGTGACATACCTACAAACCAGGAGTAGATCTCAAAAAGGTAAAAAAAAAAAAAAGTCACAAAAAGCCAGTTAAAAAGTGACTGAGGTGTAGCTCAGACCGAATCAGCGCAATCTGGCGCAGAAAGGAAAGAACAGATGTTAACATACCGAGGTCGTGCCCATATAGGCACTGCGCACGTTACTTTCGGTACAGACGTTGACCTCGACGCCATGCGGAGCCGAACGAAATCACCTACTCGTGCGCCAGGGTACTACTAGAAAAATGTCCGGATCCAGTCTGACGTCTGGGGATAATTCTAAGGTAAGGAATCTGCAGCTAAAAGTCTCTATCAGAGCGTCATTAAAAGGCAGGAGGGGATCTGAAGTCGTAGACCTGGGTTGCAAGAGCTCAATTAGTAGATTTGTCTTGGGTTCTAAGTGGGCAACTGGAGGTACCACACTTTCCCGCTGACTACCACTGCTACTGCAAGAAATTAGATGTCCTAGTGAGGAGTCCAACTCCTTCACAGATGAAGTAGCCAGGCCACTAGGATTTTCAAAGTCTAAATACAGGCCTACAAAGGTGTAATGAGAGGGGAGTAAATTATCTGCCTACTTATCATCCTTTTTCACCATGAGGAATATTTTTGAAGGTCCTGGACAGTGTCTGAAACGGATTCAAATAAAGTCTCTAGCCTCTAGTAATACTGGCGTCGAGGTAGTGGCACTACCTGGGTGTCATCCCAGGCCAGAATCGGCACTTTAGGTATTTCATACTAAAACATCACTTAAACATGGGCCAAAGTTGTCTCTAGATCTAAAACAGACATTGGGTTGGGTCTGGAATTGGAGCTCCAGGAAACAAGACCATGATGGAGCAGTCGGAGCCAAAGGGGTCTTTGGCACAGATGGAACAGTATGAGCTAGTGCTGAAAGGGGTTCAGCTGGGTCAGTTGACATGGAGGCAGGCTGTGCTGGAGGAAGTCCGACTGGGGGCCCCAGGGAACCCATGGGGCCTGAACACACTCCAGAGGGATCAACAATCATCGATAGTGTTGCAGCATGGCCGATTGAAGGTCTCTACCTGCTGCGGGTCGATAGCGGCCCGGAAATCTCAGGTGCAGAGGGACCAGCTTCAAGACAGGATCAGAGTCAAACGAGGGAGTTGGAGCATGATCATCTGAGTGGCAGCTGTGCCACTTCTACCTTGGATCAGGAATGACGGGGAGAAGAAAAAGCTTGTCTGGGCTTCTTATGCTTATGGCGAGACTTAGGCTTACTTGGAGCAGGCCCAGAACTTAGAACAGTTGTGCTGCTTCTTGTGCTTGGCATCATATAGCTTTGGCTCATGCTTCCTGATGTTTTTCAGGTGCCTCAGGGAGCATTTGTCTCAGGGCTTTGAGTCATGCTTGGACTCTAGACAGAATAGGTAGAAGTCATGTGGGTCTGCAACAGACACCTGCTTCCTGCACTTGTGGCATGGCTTGAAGCTTGTGGTCCCCAGAGGAGACATTGTCCTAGCACACTGGCTTCAAATAACATTGTAGAGTCAGTAACATACTGACAAAATGTTTGAGAGCAGAGCTCTGGGTCCATGTCAGATGGCACGAAAAGAAAGTAACTGATGTCAGTGCGCAGGGGTAGCACCTATAAATGACTCCATGATGTCACATCCAGAGGTGATGCGAAGCCACTGCGCAGTCCATGGAGCCGCTTACAGGTGTCCAGGAGTAACTGCTGAAAAAGGTCCAGATACAGTTTGGTGCCTGAGGCAATTCATAAAGTGAGGAATCTGCACTTGGAAGTAGCCATCAGAAAATAAGAACCTAATTCTATGTAGTTAATTGGTATGTATTTGTGAATATGATTTTTATCAAGTTTCGTGTGCAAGACAAAGGAAAGTGGTACACTAGTCTTTCTGCAGCTATATATCATTCTTTATCTCCTACAGAGTGCAAGCCTTTTGGTGTCTCAGCGATCCAGTGTAGTCAACCTAGCCCGTTCTGAGAACACAGAAAAGGGAAGACTAATCTGACAAAATGTGTGGCCTGTAGTGCTACCATTTTGTCAGTGTTTGTGATCACCAGCTGGTCAACTCTGGTACACAACCTATGTGCATGAGAATGATGGCAATGCCTTCTGTGGTCCCATGCCAATGTTGACACTCCTCACTCAACTCATATTGCACACACATTTCCCTCCACCTCTTAAGAATTGATATATAAATTGATATGTAATGGGGAAATCCATCTCTTTCCCAAGATATTGTGCTCGGTTCTTGTCAAGTGAATCTCTTGGAGAAACTTATTTAGGATATTGTGAAGTTTCAAATACCAAATAATAATTTAGCCTTCACATGGTTATTATAAATGCCCAATGTTCTTAGACTAACTTCTACTTCGAGCATTTACACCAACATCAAGATCATCCCAAGACAAGAAACACTCTGAATAATCCATCTAGTGAATGAACCTAACCTAGTGAGACTTGTATAGCCAGATCGTACGTATTGAAATACAACATGCACCCCTCACCTCAGTTCCCAACCCCAGCACTGGAACTACAATCCCCTATGTTAATTGAAACACTCTGCCATACAATATACAAGCCCAACAGTGTACAGGGCCCTGATAGAAAGATCCATGCACTGTGCCCCTTATCTGATTTCTGAAGAGTCAGGTTTAAAAGTAAACTTCAGTCCTCGTAGGTAAAAAGGACGTCACACCAGGTTGAGAGAAGGGGTCTATCGCAACTTGCTTTGGAATGGGATAGCTGCATTAAGCACACCTGGACTTGTCCAGCAGGAGATCTCATTGCTCTGCCAGGCCCACAAGCTGAAATGATGCAGTCCTGGGCAAATGAACCTCTGGTACTGGCCAATACTCAAAGGGCTCAGAGCCTGGGACTGCACTAGGGAATCTGGTGAAAATTCCTGTCCCTCTAGAATTGGGTGCAGAAGTGAGGAAGGCCTTGTAATGTTCCCTGTGCGCAATGCTGCCTCAGATTTGCAGCTACAAGATTTCTCCTGGGCGTCAAACTGAAATAACGCTCAGAGAGGACTTCTACCTCAGAGTACCTGCACTTCTTTTATTCCCTCCTATTCCTTGAGGGAGGAGTGAAACGAGGATTGCAATGGAGTAGTAGGAAGACAGGACGCTTCCACGTGCAGTGAAACTCTTTGTTGACGTGGCAGCTTTCACCTTCTAAACAGCCTCCTGCACTGAGTGGGAGCAGAATCAGCCACCATAAGGAGAAGTCAAGAGCAGAACAAGTCTCTTCGGGTTGGGGCTTGCATGGATGACTCACAGGAGGAAATGGGCCTCCCTTAATCTCATCATGCAAATGTAGCTCGACCTGCAAGTGCAAAGAAGTGCCTGGAGGAGACAACAATAAAGGCCCATCAGGTTCCAGATGCTCAATACCCCTCCAAAGACCTGACTGAAAGAAGCTCTCAGATGCCTGAGGTAAGGGTAGATTATGCGCATCATTTGTGTAGCGCCAGTAAGGAGGACGCCATATAGGAGGATTGCCCCGGACAGGATCACTCACTGCATTACTGACAAGAACAGTGCTCAATACTGTGTACAGAGTCCAAACTGCTGTACTCGCACTCTGATGATGGAATTTAACATTACCAGTGGGACAGGGTCGCCCTTGCTCTACATGCATGCTTTATCGTTCAGAAGGTACGTTGTTCTGATTCTAGCACATACATAGCAGCATGCGCTAGATAACAACTGCCCACACAGGAGATGTATAAACTATGTGGGTCATATGCTGGAAATAGCCAGTGGCATGACTAAGTGCTGCACAATAAGTTACATCTGCTGAAGGAATGTTGTGTAGTTCCTATAAAAAGTATACAGGATCTGCGCATTCGGACACCATACACTGTAGGATTGATGTCAGACTGACTCTGAACACCCCCACCGGGTATGTTGGCCTTTGTACCAACTAGCTCACAGTGCCACTAGAATCTCCTCTTATCAACGAGAGAATAGTTCCTGTCAACCATTGAACATGACAACCCTGATCCCTCAGGACCGTGGAAACAATATACTACCTTTCGCTCAGTCACTCGTGCTCACTTAGTCTGTCTCAGAGAGAAACACAGAATAAACAGGCTGGGCGTTTTCAATAAGCATTTATTGAACAGTTGTTATTATGGTGTAGAATAGACGGGCTGCAACAACCGTTAGACAGTATAAGATATGAATGATTAGCAGTACTATAAAGGTAAATGGATGGTATAGTTCTACCATCTTACAATAGTCATGAATACATACGAGTATATAAAACACATGATAAAAGATGCGTACTCCTACAATGCGTCCCTAACTAGATGTTCCTAAGTGTACCTAGCGTGTTTGAAGGTGTTAAGCCAAGAATCCCTCTAGGATCTAGTCAACCCCATTACCTGAAGTGAGAGACTGTGGGACCCCGTCCTGGTCTCGAGTTGGACACCCCGCGAGGGATGTTAGACCACTGCGAGCTGGAGTATCTGCATGCAGGAATCTCAGCTTCTCTGGTCACTGTGTCGGCCGGGAAGTCTCGATCTCCTCTGTCTATCTTAGCGAGATGTGCTGTATATATACCCATAGGTCTACCAGGGGTCCTACCTCGCTGTATTACTGTGTCGGCCTAAGGATGACGTCGGGCATGAACTTTGTACATAGATATTATACAGGAGATGGTAGTCCCGCTGTGCTTTCAAGAATCCTCATGCATAATGTATGAGATTTCGAACTAGGGAAAACCTGCGTTCTGAATGCAGTGTTGTATCTAGGTAAAAGGTCAGTCCCTGTAAACCGTGACAAGTGTAATGTAGGGAAGAATATAGGTGAAGGGTAATGAAGTTACCTGGGCCTATATTATGGTACCTATATGGAATATAACCCCCACTCCTCTTCCGAATGGACGACATAGTTAAATACTAAACGCAGTACTAGGCTGATTAGATGCTGGTACGCAAATGGTTAAAAACATTAGTTTCTTGTTATGTAAAAAACAACGTTTTAAAAAGGTCTAAAAATCTTTTTTTTTAAAAGCTCTAAAAAAAAAAAAAAAAGGAAATTGTTACTCAAGCCATAGCCCTAATGTGACCGTAGATATAGGTCTAACTACTATAAGCATTTGAAAGCCATGCATGCTCAAAAAGAATGTCTTTTTGTTATGGAGTTCCAAATTATATTTTGCTTTTCCAAAAGGTCGAATTTTTCCCAGCACACGACGGGCCAAATGAGTCAAATGTTTATGTGTCCTGGCTGGTAGACGCAACATTCTCGTTGCCTGCGTCCGCAGACGACATTCCCTGTAACACCTTGCAGATAATGTCAATTGAGCACAGATGATCTTTTGTATTTTCCACAACTGATGCTGGGGCAGTCTGTGCCTCATCCAAGGCCTGGGTGTCAGAGGAGGAGCCGATGTCCATACCAACAAGTGCTGATACTACCTGGGGTGGCTTTAGGAATGCCGCCATCAACATAGGAATACGCTGGGGACACTGCAGAACATGGGCCGTTACTGGGTCCAGTAAAGCATCAACGTCCAGTTGCGCACATGATGGGAGTGTCAGACAAAGATCTAACAAGCATTCTTCTCCGCAAAACAGGCATCGTCGGACAGGTAAGATGCAGTCCATCCAGACTGGTCTAAATGACAAGAACCAAGATGCACTTAGTTCTCTTAGGCGAGGTGTGCCCAGATGGTGTACCATGCGATCACGGTATTTTCGCTCCAGGAGTACTGTTTCCATCTCCTTGGTGACTGGGACGTCCATTGTGTAGTAGAAAAATTACGATCAGAATACCTGCTATTAGAAACAGGATCAGCGGCAGTCCTCCAAAAATGCTTCCAAATACGGAGTGAATAAAGTTCGGTATAACTCCGAGGACCGTCTGAATGGTGCTTAATAGTCCAGAACCTATGGTCTTAAATAGGTGGACGATGCCTGTCGTATCAGACATGTTAAAGATACGATATACCATTTCTGCAAAATGGAATGGGCAGTTTGTACGTATGACTGCCTGTATCTCTGCCGAAGACCTTGCGATCTTGAGATCAAAAGTCTCTCGAGCGGAGGTTAAGGGCACGGATTTCTGTAAAAGCATGGTTTCATTCTGCTCAAAGCATCAAACCGTATTAATGAAACATTTAGCGAAGGCCATAACAGCGAGAACAGAGTATGACAAACACCAAAAAAATAAAGAGAAACAAAATTGGACCTGGTCTGGATTCACACTGGTGGAAGACAAAAATTGAACTGGCAAATATACACGTTTGAGGGCAAATTGGGCAGGCCCATATTCACAGGTTAAGAATCAGAGACATCCAAGACATGGGAATAACTGTTGAAGCAGAGGAACAAGGTGATAATAATGTAGTTGCAGATGCCCCATATTACAGAGTGATTTTTGTTTTTAACATCTGCAGCTTCGTCATATAAATATCAGCAACTCTTATTTGTAAATATGCTTGAAGTACACAGACTTTTACAGAGTAAAGCACCTAACATTCCTCTAGTGCATATGGTATCAAAAAGGCACACCATGTTAAACATCCATTTAAATCAGCCTTGGAATCGTTCCTAGTTCTCACTCTGGGACAAGATTGTGCCAGGGAAGTGTATCTAGAATGCCCAATCCCTATGGCATTTGTTAGAAATATAAATTCCTGATCAACTCCGGGAATTGGAATTCGGGAAATTACTTTTTAATAGCCCTTTAAAATGTACTCAGTTTATATGGGATAAAGTACCCCCACCGTACATGATAAGGATATTGCAAATTATCTAAGAGTTCTATGACCATATAGAAGAATGAGGCCGAAAGCCAAGTTCTTTTACAAGGTCATGGAACTACAAGGTGGCTGGAAATATCCTAATAATGTACAGCAGGATTATTTTATTTATTATAATACATTGTCACATCATTATCTTTCTCACAAACTACTTAAATCCTTGGTTGGTTGCGCTTTCAAATGAAAAATATAGCATGTTTGTAAACATGAAGAATAAAAATAGAATCTCTAGAGCAAAATGAAACACACCAAAAACGCAGTCAGACACTTGTTATAAAAAGATATTTGAATCAGTGCCATACAAGTCAGATGCATTAAGAAAAAAGACTGTGGCTTGGAATGAGTAGAAACATGCAGAGAGACTCTATCTTTTCTATTATTACCTTATGCGTGCAAAAAATAAATATGCTGCCATAAATATCTCCTTATCACTTTTCATCTAGAAAAAAAAGAGAGCTGGGTTACCCTGCTCCGTCCAATCCTGGCACTTCTGTCATGCTGTTTAATATTGTAAACAGCATGAGAGCTGCTCCTGAATTAGTTGGGTTAGTTAGCACTGCGACCCCGCGCTCGGATCCACATCCTGCAGCTGCAAGAGGTAACATTCGAATAACCTCGTTAGACGACAATGTTTTAATTTCTTTGTACTTCCCTTATATTTGCAGTGTGTGCTGGGTAGGGAAGAATTCGCTCTTTCTTTATGTCAGGGCTACTGCAGCAACAGCTTTTCATGTGTGTCTGTGTTTGTGTGAATGCTAGAGCTGAGCACATACTCAACGTTTCAAGAATGATACAACAGGGACAGCCTTTCAACCCAGAGTCCAGAGCAGGGGCATTTTAAGGATTTTGGGGGCCCTGGGCCAAATGTATCCCCTGTTCAGAACAGCTTTTAATTTATGATCAAGTGTCAGCTCTTTCATGCCCTCTTTGGCCAGGTCATTGACAGTACACAGGCAGACTCATCCAAATTCTAAATGTGTTTAATCTAATATTCTGGGATAGTGATGTGTGTTTCCAATATTGTAACACAGCAGCAGCTCACTAACATTACTGCAAATAATCTCGGTGATACCCTCTCAAATCTGAAATGTGAGGTCCTGTTTTTATCTAAAAGAAACGTTTTTTTATGGATATTGCATGAAACAAACAACATTTTTATGCAAAATGTATGTAATAGGCTCTCACCCATCACCCAAATTAAAAATAAATTAAAATATATCCGTATTTAAAACAATCTGTTTAAGAATTATTCAAGGTCATCAGGGCAAGAGTCTCTGCAGAACATATCTGGTTCTATCAGGGGGCCCCTGAAAGGCTGGGGCCCTAGGCCAGAGCCCACTCTGCCCATGCCATTAAACGTCTCTGGGCCACAGTGCGGTTCACGGCGCCCTGTTGTGGGTGTAACCACGGTGGCACCTGACGGTGTTCACCCCTGGGACAGACACCGGAGGCTCTCCAGCTTGGTAACAACTGGGGCCGCTTTAAAGCGCATGCAGACTGCAGTGCTGACCTTCACAGCACATTATCTGCCTTTGTGAACATCATACTCGTGTTTCTGAAAATCTCCGCACGTCACTGGCCAGATCAGGTCGTTCAATGCGTAGGGGTGAGCGACGTTGCATTTGAGGGGATTTAAAGATGATGACTGGCGCAGGCCTCTGTGCTGCAAGAAGATTGTTGGCAGTGACAAGCCCTTACATTCAAGTACCCATTGAGTCAAATGTGCCGTCAAGTTCTGTAAGCACATACTGCCACACTGCAAGAGTGCACAGCGTACATCACATGTCACCACTGATGATGCCTGGTGCTGTCGTGGCACTGTCCCGACTCAGAGGTCGGCGTGACTTCAGCAGGGAGTGCGGTCGTCAGGACCCTGCCAGTGTAACCCAAAGACCTCCTCGTGGCGAGCTTCTGGCCCAGCGGGGGGCTCCTGCTCGCATGGCATTTGACTCGCTTCTGCAAATTTGTCGACAAGATCTTTATCGCCATCTGGGAGCGAAGGTCTTGCCTGTGTTGGTCACTGCCGCAGTCGAAGCATCAATAATATAAAGTCATTTCATTTGCTTTGTAGCATGCTCGATTTTAAAGTTTGGTTGTAATCTCAGACTGACGTTTACATCCTCCTTGTTGTTTTAAATGCAATTTAATGATCATATGCGATTAATTGTATTAATATTAATTAATTGAGACAAATAAAATAAACTTGAACTCATAATGATTAGGCAGGTGAACGGTATGGAATTACTTTGACATACAAGGAGAATGAAACTACAGGGAAATAATGTTATTTTCGAAGGCTAATCCCTATGCCTTAAGGCAACTATTACAAGACATTGATGAAGTTATCCTTGCTGACTTTGTTATTGTTTCCGGTTTCATCTTCCCTGCAAAGACTCCCAACAGTATGCCCAACGCTGTGGGGTGAAGTCTTTAAACCCATGTCAGTGGTAACATTTTCCCAAAAAACTATGTCAACATGTTTAGGTTTCGTATTTACCAAGCTCCAGCTGAAATATCTTTAAAGACACCTGCACCAGAATTAGCAAAAAGTCTGGTAAACACAGTGGAAAGGGCATAGCCAGTAATGCTAGAGTCTGTAGTTAGATCTAGGCCTGGTAATTCAGAGTATAAACAACATAACCATTGTTTTGGTCAGTAACTTGCACATGTTCTCCAGCAGGAAAGACCTGCCAGAGACATCCTCAGTTTACCCAACACAATGTGTTATTACCATTTTAACCCACAGCAATTCTTAATGGTGTGGAAAAATGTTTAGTAACAAGATTTCCAGCCATTCCTTCCCACCCCTTCAGCACCATTTTACCAACATCATAACCAAGGGGTTTAGTTATTGGTTCTTCATTCACACACGTAACTGCTGCTTTTAATTGACTTTCACTTGAACAGTTACACCCAATTTTCTACTTTTACATTGTTTTCAGAATTTCTTGTGGTTTTTTGCTTCATTAGGCCCATATGAACGAGTTACTTACCTTCGGTAACAATGTATCTGGTAGAGACGCAGTCTAGCCGCAGATTCCTTAACTTAGAATATCCCCAGGCGTCAGACTGGATCCAGAGAATTTTTTGCAGCTGCACCTCTGCGCGCCGCCGCATGGCTCCGCCCTGACGTCGTCCACGGACATGACGTCAACGGAGCCATATAAGTCCCTCCCCGGCGCGCTGACGTCAGTTTTCTTCGGAGAAACGTTTCCGCGCCACAACGCGGAGCCACCACCAAAAACTGTGAGAGTATGGGAACAGTGTGCGAAAAAGATGAAAAATCAGAAAGAATCGAATGGTGAGAAGCATCACTATAAATGACAGTGACAAGCACTGTATACTGAAAGCAATTGAAGGGAAAGAGCAGAGCACCGCTCTGAGAAACAGCCCCGCAAAAGCGAAGGCTATGCCCTCCCCCGAGGCAAAATGACATATGAAAAGAATGTCAAGGCAGACGACAGGAAGCCTGCAATCTCAAGATCTAACCGTGAAGGGCAACAAGACCGGAACCATATAAGTAATGACGATCTACCAAAGGTCGGCAACACCAGGAATCCCCTGTAAGAGATCTATGGACTGAAGCACAGTCAAATAGACCCCAAACCAATTGACTGTAGTGGGGTCAAGAGACAAGAGACCCCAAAGCAATGGAGAAGGTGGGAGGGAGGGAAGAAGAACATTAGTAGGCCCCACACTGGAAGAACCAGGGTGTAGGGATGTAGAAGGATACATGAACCCACCGACCAATCACGAGAATGGGTGGAGCAGAACAAGTAAAACAGAATGAATCATCCTACCGAGGAGGGAGGTGAAGACGCCACCCCGCAGGAAGACAAAAGCCACCCGGAAGGAGGCGAGTGCATAAAACCCAACCTGAAAAGGTCCTCGCAGAGCGGGGAGGATGGGCGGGCGTTAAGGAATCTGTGGCTAGACTGTGTCTCTACCAGATACATCGTTACCGGAGGTAAGTAAATCGTTTATCTGATAGAGACATCTAGCCGCAGATTCCTTAACTTAGAATAGATACCAAAGCCATACCCCATAGGAGGTGGGTCTGCGACTGAACCCCACCAACTTCCAAAGAGAACCCAGTCGTCAACAAGTTGACCAAACAGAGTGGGGGCAGCAATGCCAGCGTGGCCAACACCAGACCAGTAAGCTCTGTAAGGAGCGGAAAACAATGGGAGGCAAAGGCATCACAAGCCGCCCAGGGACGGCATGAAAACCCTCTCGTTTATACAGGGTTGAAAGGGAGCACAGAACCAGAATGTCAGTGCAGAATGTGAGGGTCTATAACTTCCGCAAAAGAAGGTGAACTGATTATAGGAGCCGATGGATCCGCAAGATCTGATGGATCTGCAAGAGACAAAGACCCAGAGAGAGGACAAGACGGCATGACCGAGTCAGAGCATACAGGTCGAGCATGCACAACAGCGGAGAAGCACTGTTGCAAGCGTACCAGCTAGGAAACCTGGACAGCAGTGGTAGTATTCTGACCAGATCCAGAAAGAGCCTGTGTTACCAGAGACACAAGACATGCCATTGCGCAATCGCCCCTTCACAAAAAGACATGTGAGAGGCGGACGTCAATAAGCAGAATGACATATAACCATGACTACAAGAAGAGACATGCATGCGGGGGACAGAAGTACACATGGGCAGACCATGTGTACCGCTGGAACCACACTACGTAAAAGGAATTGCCCAATGGAACGCAGCAAGAACAGCCCAGATGCGAAAGAGGCATCACCAAGTAGTCAACCGGACGAAAGGGATCCGGCAAGCTGGACACACACAGAAGGCTTGCTCCCAAGAGAAGGCCGAGAGCAAGACCACGGACACCGCAGCAAGGAAACCCTAGTAAGCGTGACCTTTGGTTGTGTGTAGAGCGCAGGACAGAATATACATCAAGAAAGGACACAGCCATGAAGGATGCGATTCTTAAAAGAATACAAGAGTGCACCATAGGTACCAACAGCTATGCTCCAGCAGAACCAGACAGAGCAATGTCCGGATCCGTAAGCGACATCAGCCTCCCGGCAGGGAGGAGCCACGGTCCCCCGCGAGACAGACCAGGAGACTGAGCAGTACAAGAAAGAGTCAGTACTAAACGTACATAGAGTAACAGGAAATTGTAAAGAGATGTACACACAAGACAGTCCTGAAGAGAACACTTCCACAGAGAGCAGCAGCCCGAAGTAGAAGTGTGACAAACTCCTGCGCGGAAAGCAGCAGGGGAAGAGGAAACTCTTGCTTGGGAAGTGCCCAGGAAAGTAGGGCACAAGGCAATGTACAGTATTGGCGGACGTGGCGAGGATGCCACCGTCTATAGACAAAGTCCAGACAGGTCTGAACTACGAGAAAGTACTACCCATCCCAGAGAGAGGGGAGTAGAAACCAGTCATCGCAGAAGCGTAAGGAAAGCGTAAGCCCCCCGTGACAGCGAACAGACTAGGGAGCATTCACCTGACGTGCATAGAAGACAGAAAAATCGTGCCGCATCAGCCCTGCGTGCCTGGGGGCAGCGCCCCAAGGCTCCGCCCTGAGGTCGTCCATGGGCAGGACGAACTGTGCCGGAATGGAATAGAACAAGGTGGTCCAAGGGACAATGGCTGACAATAAGGGCAGCCATTATAGACAAGGAGGGCGAAGCTGAAATGACACTCCTGGAAGAGGCAGGCGAGGCAGAACCTCGAGAAAGTGAGCACCTACAGATGCAGGGGAGTGCTACGGACCAACCGCAGACCCCAACGGGTAGGCAATAGAGCGATGCTAACCTGTGGGCCGCAAGGAGGAAAAGGAAGAGTCCACAACAGCAGAAAGAGACCACAGTCTGATCCGCAGGACAACCCCTTTGAAGAAGACTCCACAGGAGCCTACCAAGCCTTCTGTGAAAGGAAGACAGCCATACAATAGCCAACGAATACCCCACATAGGGTAAGCCTCAACCCCAGCTAGGGGCACCTCTTGAGCACGAACTCATAGACAGAGGAGTAAAAGAAAGCAGAATCAGCTGACCAGCTGCACTAAATAGAGCAAAAAACGGCAGGAAGCCGTACAGGCCGTCTGGGTTTTGTGTCATGAACCCAGGGCCCAGAACAAGCAGGGACAATACTGCACCGGAAAACAAAACTCCACAAAAGGACTAGAAAACACAAAGTCATGGGAGCCCAGACATGAGGCGGTTGACTGCTGAGTCCGCATGACTGTCAAAAAGGGACACGCCATCAAATGGCAAATCCCAAAGACTCTCCCGAACATTGTCAGGGAAACCGCCAACGCGCAGCCAGGCATGGCGACGCAGAGCAACGGACCTGGCCATCGCCCGACCCACAGAGTCAGTGGTGTCTATAGCCGACCGAATGGTAAATTGTGCCATTTCTCGGCCATCATGAAGGAGACGATCCAGGTCAGCACGGGGACCCTCTGGAAGAGAGGGAAGAAGACGCTCTACCGAGTCCCAAAGGGCAAAAGTAGCCCGTGCAAACACGCAAGACGTGTTCAGAGCACGGATGCCCGAACTAGTGGACGCAAAAATTTGGCGGCCACATGTCTCCAACCAACGAGACTCCCTAGTGGGAGGTAGCAACGGGAGAGGAGAGGAAGGCTGCGAGGCGAAAGCCGCCTGGACCACCCGGCCGTGAGCCCTAGGATGAAGGGACAAACAGACAGGGTCATCTGGAGCCGGGGCGATGCCGACGTGCGATGGCCCGATCCACAGGGTCTCCGGAGGAGGGCCGTGCCCACGTGCCAAGAAGGGTGTTAAATAACAACCCGCCAAAAGGCAGCAAGGGCTCCACCTCCACAGCATCCTGGTGGAGGAGATCCAATAATGGATCAGAAGGCAAGGAGACTGAGGGGGGTTGCAGGTGTAAAATAGCTGTAGCCCTGCGAACAGCCCTCGCAAATGCCACGCTCTGTAGCCATTCTAGGTGGCGATAACAAACCATCTGTAGGGGACGGTTGAAGACTAACGCGTCCCCCAGAAAGGAGAGACACCGCAGCCGAAGGCCGAGCAAAGGGCCACTGGCCAGGGGGCAGCGGAGCCGGAGAGTGTGGAAACAACCCTGGGTGCTCCGGGTCCTCATCCTCTTCGAACAGAGGAACAACAGGGACCAGCGCCGGCACCGACCGACGTGGAGACGGCGTCGTATCGACAATCACCAAGGGTGACTCGGCCTGGCGTCGGACCGGCGTTGGGGAGGGAGGATTTCGACAAGGAGTCGAGCTCCGTGCTGCAGCCGCATCCGACGTCGGCGCAGGGAGCCCCAAAGGGCTATGCGGAGACGGGGCAGAAGGGCTCGACGTCTGACTGAGATGCCCCTCCGGGCCGTGTCCCGATGTCGCAGCGACTCTGGAACCGGAGTCGAGAAACTCGGCCGGCGCCGAGGGCGAACCCGCCGGCGAGGACCCGACCTGAGTCCCTACCCCCTCTGTGGGGCCCGAGGGCGCGCCAGGGAGAGGGGGTGACCCAAAGATGGAGTGAAGAGCCTTGGAATAGGCCTCCATCTGGGCCCGAGTTGCCCCAACACCCGGAAAGGGTGGGTATAAGGTGACCGACTCCTGGGCACCCGCGCCCGGTAAGGACCAGGAGCAGCGGGCCCCGTCGTCACGTTTATGTGAGGTCGACGACCTCCATGACTTGTGCTTACCTGCAACAGGCGAACGACGTCCGCGGGAACGACTCCGTGACTGGACCCGAACAGGAGCCCCAGCTCGAGATAGAGATCGGCGGCGCGAAGGCTCCGAGCGGGACATCCGGGCGGTCAACAACTACATCCGGCGCTCCCGCAGGGACTTCGGCTTCATCTGCCGGCAGGCGTCGCACTCCTCGGAGTCGTGGTGCTCTCCTAGGCACCACATACAGATCGCGTGCGGATCCGTCGCTGACATCTGCCGCGTACAGGTCTCAGACGCCTTGAAACCCGAAGGCATCGCACACTGTTCCCTGACACCGAAGGCGTCGAGAAGGCCTGAAACAACAGGCCAGAGGAACCGCTTACTCCTGGATCTGCGTTGGGACGCGGAAAAGAAGGAAACTGATGTCAGCGCGCCGGGAGGGACTTATATGGCTCCGCTGACGTCATGTCCGTGGACGACGTCAGGGCGGAGCCATGCGACGCCGGCCCCCCGGCGCGCAGAGGTGCTGCTGCAAAAAATTCTCCGGATCCAGTCTGATGCTTGGGGATATTCTAAGTTAAGGAATCTGCGGCTAGATGTCTCTATCAGATATTCTTTTTCTTCAGCTGTATTGCTGTTTGATGTGTAACAATTCCTGACAGTAAGTCTTAACCCCAATTCACCGCTGCTAAAGGGTAAGACAAATGTATGGAATAGCAAGTTGTCACCACAGGGCCCCACTGGCTGAAGGACATTGTCACAACCTCCCCTCAGCCTGCCAGGTGGAATTCTTTCAGTCAGCCACAAAGAGATGACTACCAAACAAAGAGTGAAGTCTGTGTATTGAGGTACTTGTGGCAAAGGCTAGGTCAACAAGAGTTCAAACCAAAGGAAAAGTACAGGAAAGAACAAGCATTTGCAATACAGTAGGTCTCACATTTATGAGAGTTTGAGTTATTGGCATTGTAAATGACAATGCCTTTTAGTTAGGTGTTGTTTTTAAAGCAGATAAATAAAAGGCATTGTCATTTACAATGCCAATAGCTTAAATTCTCGCAAAATGCAAGACCTATTTCAATTGAAATGCGTTCGGCACCTGTGATATAAAGATTTTTAAAAAAGCATTAGGAGAGAGCGTGTCCTGCCTGCAACAGCAGGCAGGACAAAGCTATTAAGAAAATAGTGCTCGGAGGCTATAATTAAAAGCCTACTGAGTAACAACACACGTAACGGGGTGTCCTCATGGGAGGTTACAAAATGAGACAAGGGGGTACTAAGGAGGGACTACTAAGCATATTACCAATGAAAAGCCACAGTTTACAGTGGACAATGACACAAGCCAATGAAAAACATGGGCGGAGAGTGGGAGGAGTTTCAAGTCCATATCGGAATACAGCAAGCCTCGCAGAGCAGCGAATGCGCTGCCCAGGCTCAGCCTAAAAACTTTCCTTACAGGAAACTAAATAACAAGATCCGTGTTCTAGGACTACCCATATCAGTTTGCCGAAAAAGAACAAATATGAGTTAGGAAGAGAGGAGAAACACGCAGGATGCAGAAAGTATCTCCTGACACTCTAATTAGCCTGATATTCGCTATCATTCTGAAATATGATCGAAAAGTTGAGCAGCTGGGGAAATGAGGAAGACTGAGGTACATGCAATGTATAGCAAATTAATTTGGAGAAACATCGAAGGGTGGTGGTCAGGAGCAGAGGTGTCTGAGTCTTCTTCCAATTATTTTCTAAGAGGCTCGAAACCACCAGAAGCACTTGTCCCCCTTATCTCCATTCCCTTTCCATAGCAGATGAACACACAATATGAGATACCAAATCTCAAAAATATCTCCAGCATTCTGTAACGGCTTTTGGAGCGCACGTACACGAAAGAATGTACATTGTTAGGATAGCAGAAAAGATTTTAGTAGTCGCTGGCAGGACTATATTGTCATTGCTGTTCACTTGCATTTAATAAACAGAAGGCCTATGACTAATACTATCGAATATGTTATAGATTTATATCTAGTGGGCACCAAACTGAAGGATTATTTTTCATCAGTTCTATGTTTTGTTTATTTGCAATCAGATGTTAAAAGCTACAAAAAAAACTCAGCAGAACATTTCAAAGCGAAACAGAATATTCTCACTAACGTTTCAGGTTTTAACTTCTATTGCAGGAAAATGGAAAGTTCCCACCATTCCAGATTGTTTCCTTAAAAACACCCACTTACTGGTAAATGTCTCTCCTGAGCACTGTTCTACTAAGAGGGTTGTCTGCTTGAGGAGCCATCGAGACGGATCCGATCTTGAGGACCAAGGTATCTTCTTTTATCACCTGATCAACTGCACAAGAGCAGAATAAAAAAAACACATTCAGAAAAAATATATTGACCACAATCAGGTCTCGAGAACAAGACAATGATGAATTAACTGATAGCAAGCATATTCTTCAGAAAGGGATCAACATTTTGAAACACAATCGAAGCGAGAGTAAGATCAAATGTCAAGTTCCAGGAAGCAGGAGTAGAAAAACAAATAAGATGGCCAAACGATATTCCTAGTTTTTAACCTTCAGCTGCGCCTCAGGACAGCGCTTTACACAAGGCAAAACTACTACTTTCACCCTTTCTTAAAATACCTGGGGAATTTTGAACGGTTTCGAAAATATTCCAGTTATGGAGTTAGAATAGTAAATACACCACCTGGAACATTTTGGGAAACACTGCACTTTCCTCAAATAATCTAAGACTCGAGCTACAAAAGTAACAGCTACTGCCACACCCACTGTTGCCTTGATGACATTGTTCGTGCTGGCCAGACAGGAAAGATGGGGCATCATCCAAGCAGGACAGCTGCCCTCTAAGTTAAACTATTTTGGGATCAGCAAGATATGTGAAATAGTGACATGTTTGATGGATGTCATGTCGAAAACATCCACTAATAAGAAATGCAGAGCTTAAAGCAGGCAACTTTTTGTATATTTGCATTGTATATAAGGTTCTACACCCCTAGGTCCGCGTCACTACAATTTACACGTACAAGCCTAAGAATAAGCAAATAAGATTTGAATACGTGTTTATTACAGAAACTTTTCGTATACGTTTTTATTGCCATTTTCAGAATCACAGTAATAGTACTCACATAGTTGTGAAAGTCACAGTGTCTTAAGGAGAAACAACACGTATTTACCCCCCCCTCTCCCCCCTTCAACATAAGCTCAACACGTTCACTGAGTACAGCGCATTGATGTCGGTATCTCTGGGCAGGTGCGAGGAAAATATTTTGCTGATAGCGGCGCCGGTTACACAACATAGGTTATACGTTTTTGCACCATCTCTTTTTGGGACCCTACTATTCCAGCATTCTCAGCCCCCTATGTACCTGAGGTGGCAACTTATCGGGTGGCGGGGGCAATAGTTCAGAAAGCATTGCCACCCAAGCCTGCAAATCGTCAGCTAGTTTGTCTCTGCGTGTTTTAGGCATATCTTTCCTCCGCATTCACCCACTCAGTCATGTCTCACATGCAGTGTGTTAATTTAGGCACCATCCGCGAGAGCCATCCTTTGCGATCCTGTGCTTTGCCAGCACTAGACCTAGGATCGGCGGCGGCTCCTCCGCCAAGGTGTCATTTTATTTTTCCTATTGCATGCAGCCTGTGTGCAGTGGGAGGCGGGGCTGAGCAGAGACGGGGAGAAGTGGTTTGCATTCCCAAAGTGCACATGAACTGTTCAGCCGGCCCTCTTGGGTCGACCAAACAGTTCATGCGCACTTTGCAAGTTCCTACCAGGCTGCATTGCACAGCCTGGTAGGAACATGCACAGGCTCCCTGTTCGAGTCCGAGCGCCAATCCACGGCGCTCAGACCAATCACAACGCTGCACTGCAGCGTTGTGATTGGCTCAGGGGAGCCTGTGTCCCGGGGTGCTTCAGGAAGAGGACGTAGGGGAGGCGGTGGCCAGCTGAACGCCTCTCCCCTCCCCCCAGAAGCCTCCCACCCCACCACCCCCATCCGGGAGCAACCAGTAACTGCCTAGGATGAGAAATTGTCCGCTTAGTTTTTTCTTTTTCTTAGTGGGTATTCGCCCTAGTAAACAGTAACCTGCCTCCCTGGGGATCTCCCATCCCGTGGCACTTCTGAGTGCAGCAAGAACCACCCTTCAATATTCAACCAAGCCCGAACACCCCTAAAGCACAAGTTACTAACTTGTGTAACGATATATCTGTAAGAGACAGTAGTTAGTGACAGATTCCTTACCTTAGAATATCCCCAGGCGTCAGGCTGGATCCGGAAAGTTTTTGCGTAGCAGTACCCTTGCGCGTCGGTAGGCGGCGTCGTGCGGCTCCGCGTCCGTCGTCGGCGTCGTGATCGCCGGGATGACGTCGCGGGCAGTACTTAGGCGCCGCCCCTGCGCGCTGACGTCAGTTCTGTACACGACTTTCCGCGCCAGGAACGCAGAGCCATGCAAGAAGCTGACATAGGTGTCTGAAAAATACTAGGGCCCTGAAAGGGATGTCCTCAACCCTAGAAATCAGTTCGCAGAACGGGGAGGATGGGTGGGGCGGTAAGGAATCTGTCACTAACTACTGTCTCTTACAGATATATCGTTACACAAGTTAGTAACTTGTGCATCTGAAAGAGACACGTTAGTGACAGATTCCTTACCTTAGAATAGATACCCCAGCAATACCAACCCCGGTGGTGGGTCTGCGAACAAAGATCAGACAAGGAAGTCCTGGAGGACAGAACGGCCAAAGAAGCCGTCCCTCCGGACCTGACTGTCAAGGCAGTAATGCTTTGTAAACGTGTGCAGCGAGGCCCACGTAGCTGCCTGACAGATAACCGGCAGCGGAACACCGCGGCCCAAGGCCGTGGTAGCAGCCGTTGCCCTGGTGGAATGGGCACGCAGCCCAACAGGAGGCTCCTTCTTAGCCAAAGAATAGCAGGTCTTGATGCACAAGGTAACCCAGCGGGAGATGGTCCTCTTGTGCACCGCCCGACCTTTTTGGCGCCCACGTAGCCAACAAAGAGCTGGTCATCCACCCGGAAGTGTTTTGTGCGGTCGATATAGAAGGAGAGCGCACGTTTTGGGTCCAGACGGTGGAGCCTCTCTTCCTCTCTGGAAGGATGCGGAGGCGGAAAGAAGGTGGGCAAAGTGATGGTCTGCCCAATGTGGAAAGCAGTAACCACCTTTGGCAAGAAGGACGTACGCGTCCGAAGAACAACCTTGTCTGGATGAACAGACAGAAAGGGAGGTTTGCAAGATAGAGCCTGGAGCTCACTCACCCGCCGAGCGGAGGTGATGGCTACTAGAAAGGCTGTCTTCAGAGTCAGAAGACGAAGAGGACAGTTATGGAGAGGCTCAAAGGGAGCGCACATTAAAAGGTAAGAACCAAGTTCAAGTCCCACTGAGGCATCACAAACGGAACAGGAGGGAAGAGGTGAGTAATGCCTTTTAAGAACCTGTTAACAACAGGGGACTTGAAAAGGGAGGGCTGATCAGGGAGCCTGAGGAAGGCCGAGATAGCACAAAGATAACCCTTGATGGTACCCAGGGCAGAACCCTGTTGGGCCAGAGAAAGAAGGAACAGAAGGACCTCAGAAAGAGGGGCAGAAAGGGGATTCACAGCCTTTGCTGTGCACCATGCCACAAATTTGTTCCACCTGCAGGCGTATACCACCTTAGTGGAGGGACGCCTGGCTGCCAGAATCACATCACAAACTTCGGGAGGCAAGTCGAAAGGAATCAACTGCCGCCGCTCAATCTCCACGCAAGCAGGTGTAGACTGGACAGGTTCGGGTGGAGGACCGTCCCCTGCTGCTGCGACAGAAGATCCTCCCGAAGAGGCAGACGGATCGGGGGATCTACGCTCATATTGAGTAGCTCGGGATACCAAACTCTTCGAGCCCAGCCGGAGCCACAAGAATGACTTGGGCCCGGTCGTGCCGAATCTTCTTCAACACTCTGGGTAGAAGTGGTATAGGCGGAAAGGCGTACAATAGACCGCAACTCCACTCGTGACGAAAAGCGTCGCCGAGCGAGTGCCGCCTTGGGAATTCCAACGCGCAGAACTGATGACATTGCGCGTTCTCTTCGGTGGCGAATAGATCTAACCAAGGCTCTCCCCACTGTAGAAAGAGTCCTTGCGCCACTTCCGAGTGAAGACGCCATTCGTGATCCATCATGCACCTGCGGCTTAGTTCGTCCGCCCTGGCGTTCAGGGAACCTGCCAGGTGTTGAACCATCAGGAACATGCCCTGATGTTCCAGCCATGTCCAGAGGCGCAGAGCCTCCTGACAAAGGGTCCACGACCCCACCCCGCCTTGTTTGTTGCAGTACCACATGGCGGTAGTGTTGTCTGTGAACACCTGCACTTCCTTCCCTTTGACAGAGGGAAGGAATGCCTTGAGTGCAAGTCGGATCGCCCGGCGCTCCAGAATGTTGATATGGAGCCGGGACTCCGCCGGAGACCAGAGGCCTCTGATCTCCGCCTCTCCCATGTGACCGCCCCATCCCAGAAGGGACGCGTCCGTCACAACTGTGTGCTCTGGCTGGGGAAGGGAGAGGGATCTGCCCATGACCCATTGCCGGTTCGAGAGCCACCACTGCAACTGTTTTGCAGTCCCCTCCGAGATCTGGACGTGATCGGACAGGTTGCCCTGGTGCTGCGCCCACTGGAACTTCAGGTCCCACTGCAGAGCCCGCATATGCCATCTGGCATGATTGACCAGCAGGATGCAGGAGGCCATGAGGCCCAGCAGCCTCAGGGTCATCCGTACCGAAACCCAGGTTAAAGGCTGAAAGATCGGAATCATAGCCTGAATATCCCGGACTCGCCGTTCGGGAGGATAGGCCCGAAACTGCGTCGTGTCCAGAACTGCTCCGATGAAAAGGAGCTGTGGAGAAGGAATCAGATGCGACTTCGGCACATTGATGGAGAACCCCAGCGAGTGCAGGAGTTCGGCCGTAGTCTGGAGGTGGGAGACGACTGCCTGGGACGAGCCCGCCTTCAGCAGCCAGTCGTCGAGGTAGGGGAAGACTGAAACTCCTGCCCGGCGCAGATGAGCTGCGACCACCGCCATAACTTTCGTGAACACCCGTGGGGCACTGGTAAGGCCAAAGGGGAGCACGGTGAACTGAAAATGCTCGGGGCCTACCGTGAACCGAAGGTAACGCCGGTGGGCCGGCAGGACGGGGATGTGGAAATATGCGTCCTGCAAGTCCAACGCTACCAACCAGTCTCCAGGGTCGAGGGCAGTCAAGACCTGAGCTAGGGTGAGCATCTTGAACTTCTCCTTCCGGAGGAAGCGATTGACGTTCCGGAGGTCCAAGATAGGACGCATGTCCTCCTTGTCCTTTTTGGGCACCAGAAAGTAGTGGGAGTAGCAACCACGCCCTACTTCTGGGGTCGGAACATGCTCGATGGCCCTCTTAGTCAAGAGGGCCGTGACTTCCTTCTGCAGAAGTACCAAGTGATCCCCTGACATGCGGTGGAATTGAGGTGGCATGGCTGGGGGGGTGGTCTCGAAGGGGAGGGAGTAGCCCCTTCGGACAATGTCCAAGACCCACCTGTCCGAGGTGATGGTACGCCAGTGGGGAAGGTGATGGCGGACCCTGCCCCCTACTGGCGTGCTGTGCACCTGAAAGGAGGGACTAGGAGGGCTTGGAGGCCGCGGACGGGTTGGAGGTGGTGGCCTGACCCGCACGCTGGTTGCCCGATCCGCCACGGCGGAATCCACGTCCTCGGCCACGCGAAGACGCCTGCTGCGCGGGCCGGTGGCTGGGCTGCTGACGTGACGGGGCGCCCCTTCCGTGGCCACGATAGGGGCGAAAAGCAGAAGTCAGCGGAGGGTGTGTAGCAGAAAGGCCCAGGGACTTGGCAGTAGCCCGTGAGTCCTTAAAGCGCTCCAACGCATGGTCTGCTTTGGACCCAAAAAGACCGACTCCATCAAAGGGCATGTCCATGAGAGTATTCTGGACATCCCCTGAAAAACCAGTGGTTCTCAGCCAGGCGTGGCGTCGCAGCGCCACCGTCGTTGCAATAGACCTGCCCAGCGAGTCGGCGGTATCAAGGCCACATCGTATCGTGTATTTGGCCGCATCCCTTCCTTCCGCAATGGCGCGGGAAAGCAGTGTCTGGACCTCCTCAGAACACTGGGGCAAAACAGTCGCCACCGAATCCCACAAGGAGTGGGTATATCGGCCCAAAAGACAAGCGGTGTTGATGGACCGCAAGCCAGCACTGGAGGAAGAAAAACCCTTCTTCCCAAATTGATCCAGGCGTTTGGATTCCCTATCCGGAGGGGCGGTAGGGAAGGCGGTTTGGGAAGCGGAGGCTTGGACAACCAAGCTCTCAGGAGTGGGGTGGACAGAGAGAAACAGGGGGTCGCCCGGAGCCGGGCGATGGCGTCGGGACACGTTCCTATCCACAGGAGCCCCTGTGTTGGGCTTGGACCAGGCGCCCAAAAGAACGTCAGTGAGGGCATCGTTAAACGGCAGCACAGTCTCCGTAGAGGAGGCCGCCGGCTGAAGCACCTCTGTCAAGATATTAGTCTTGACCGCCACAGTAGGGAGTTGGAGACGGAAGGCCCCAGCCGCCCTACGCAACACCGTTGCAAAATTGGCTCCCTCCTCCGTAGCCACGGGAGGAGACAGCATGCCAGTGTCAGGGGAAGTATCCAGACCACTGGCATCCCCTAGACCCTCTGTCCAGTCCTCATCGTACTGACACTGTTGTGTCAGAGGGTCATCAGACCCCTCCCAGTCCTCCTGGTCCTCCTCTGGTTCAAAATAAGGAGGAGGAGGGACATTTGGGACCCAAGGTCCCATCAGCGCCGGAACCGGCGTCGAGCGACGTCGTTCCGGGTCCATGTCCGGAGCCGGAAGGAACTGGGGGACGACGCCGCCCGGAGCCCCAGGCGGCGTCGAGAACGGCACCGGAGACATCGGCGCCGGCGGAGGTGTCGTTAGGTCGACCGGCGTCGATGGGGGTTGCGGAGCCGGGATCGAGGCCGGGGCCGGAGCCGGGATCGAGGCTGGAGGCACGGGCGACGCCGGGGCCGGAGCCGTCGGCGACGCCGGAGCAACCCCATCAGGGCCCGCGGGGCCCGAAGGCGCACCGGAGGGACCTTGAGGCCTGAAGAGGCGGGCCATGGCCGACAGGAATTCCTGTATCTGGGCCGGATCCGCCCCCGAACCCGGGAAGGACGGGTATTGCGGGGGCGACTCCACAGGCATGTCCGGGGCCGCGGGGGCGGGGACGGTGCCGGGAGGGGCCTCAGCCGAGTCGCGAGACCGGCGAGGCGAAGTCCTAGAGCGACGATGCTTTTTGGACTTTTTGTGCTTGGACTTACCGGACGAAGAAGACTTCGATGCCGACGACCGGTGAGGACTCCGCGATCGACCCCTGGACCTCTCACGCGACCGGGGCTTGCGCGGAGCCGAATGCCGGGCCTCGAGGAGCTTTCGAGACCGCTCTCGCAAAGCTTTCGGGTTGAGGGCCCGGCAGTCGGAACACGACTCCGTGTCGTGGCCTCGGCTGAGGCAGAAGAGACACTCCCGATGCGGGTCTGTGATGGACATCATCCGAGCACAGGCGCCGCAACGTTTAAAACCGGGCATCCCTACGACACCTTGAAGTCGATTCGAAGAAAAACAGTGAAAAAATTCACCAAAAAAGTTAGTCAAAAAATGACTAGGGCACTGCTCTTCCCGGATCTGCGCTTGCTGGCGCGGAAAAAGAAGAACTGACGTCAGCGCGCAGGGGCAGCGCCTAAGTACTGCCCGCGACGTCATCCCGGCGATCACGACGCCGACGACGGACGCGGAGCCGCACGACGCCGCCTACCGACGCGCAAGGGTACTGCTACGCAAAAACTTTCCGGATCCAGCCTGACGCCTGGGGATATTCTAAGGTAAGGAATCTGTCACTAACGTGTCTCTTTCAGATACATATGTATGAAATCTGCATCTCCTCCCTTACAACAGGGACAGTTAGGGGAGCGCTCCGGGTATATGGCTTGGATGTTCATGACAAAACCTTAATTATATTATTATAACTATGTTGCCATAAAGGAGCAGTCTCTCGGAGTAAACGTGGGCAGCCATGAGTGTGGCACTGGATGTTTGCATACTCCTGAAAGTCTAACTTTTAAAAGGAGCTAAATTCATAAAGATCTAATGAACATGGTGAATAAAGACCGGATCACCGGGAGACATATTGACTCAAATAAACCGCACAGGAGGCCTTCATTTAATGCGGTGTACAATTGCAAAAAAAGGCAATATTTGAGGATCTCGTTTACAGTACGACCAGCGAATAGTTGTAATGTGAAGATATTGCTGTGATTTTTTTTCTCTAGAATTTCGAATTCGCCTGTTGGTGATCACTGTTAGGCTCAAGTTTGTTGAGAAAATATTGGAAATGCCATACAGGTAGACTGTGGGTGGGCCGGTGTATATGGTCCATGCCTAAATCAGGCCGAGTGCTAGCTACAAAGCCAGGTGATTAACTCCCACACAACATCCACCTAAAACCTCTTAAACCCAAACTGTCCCTAGCTTGTATCAAACAAACTGTAAACTGCGCTTTGATTCACTCAGCAATCCACACTTGAGCACATCAGTCTCCACAGAAAAGTACTGTTACATTCAGATCTCGATAAAAAAGCAAAAAGCCTGTTCAGTTGTTTCAGTTAAGGACTTTGGGTAATTTGAAAGTTGTAAGGAGGGGTTTAGGTAAGCCACTGCATGTTCTTGCCTATTCATTTGTGTCTCACTGATAACACAATTAAATATTCACTGTACGCATCATAACTTGTATTGCAGCGAGGAAAGATCAAGGAAGGTACAGTAAATAAATCAAGTAGTTACTCCAAGTCAATGTAGTAGAGTGCTTTTCAGGGCACAACTAAACATGTAAACATGGCACGTTAGGTTAGCAGACAGGTCCCACTGATCACGTCACCCAGCAACAAATACAAAGAACCACGGGGACACTTTTAACAACTTTTATACAAAGTGCTTTACAGTCGTACACAAGAGTACAAAACAATACCTTACATTACAGAATAACATTGTTTCTCATTTTATCTGCCTTAGGAGGATGAAAGGCTGGGCCAGCTTGACTGAGATTCACACCTGTGACCCTGAGATAATGTGTGGCCTAAAATGCTACTGTATACACACCCGCTGTAACACTAATAACCTATAACAATAAGTGCCTCCTACATCACCACCTCCCGGCAAGAGAAGATGGTTTCAGGGTATTACCTCCTAGAGAGAAAAGCTGTTACTCAGGACACTGAATTCCCTTCACAGGTCACATCCCTTCACTATCGCATGTCCTTTAACCTTCGCTACATCTAGAAAGTGCTTGTCGTGGTCCATGGTCCCTACCTGGCCGGTAAACTGAGGACTACTGTTGCTTCTACAGAGACCAGAAGCAAACACATTCTGTGCCTTGATATCCTGAAATTACTCCTCGGGCCTCCTCTGTGACCTGTCCTCGCCTGTGGAACTCCCAGCACGCTGAGATCCTCGCTTCTACCAGAGTCTGCAGAGCTGTTTCACTTTGCCGGCCCCTGAGGGAAACAAGGGTCGCAGACCAGTCTTCCCCCGGGGCACTTCGCGCAGGCCGGAAGGACAAGGTGGGTGGGAGGTGGGGGTGTGTGGGGGGGAAGTTCAAAGGAGGGAGTTTAGGGGCGGGAGTAGGGTGGGCTATTAAGGTGTCAGGAGAGGAGGATCCGGCCTCCTCCTGACACCTAGCACCACAGGTAGGGCAAGGAAAAGTTAGTCCACCCACCCACCCTACAGGTTGTAGGAGAGGGGTGCGGGTAAGGGCTTAAGCGTGCCAGTTTAGGACAGGTTGCGGGGCACTAGGTCAAGCGGTACTTTGGAAGGGTGGTGAGTAACATACGGGCGGATTCACCCCTTGGGCTTGGGGGGGGGGAAGGGTACACAGGTGACTGATGGTGGGGCGCAGGATGCAATGAGCAACGGAAGAAATTCAAGAGAGGATGTTTTGGCGGGCAAGTGAAGGTGAGAATGGGTATATGGAGGAGGTTGCAGAGTGAGAGGGGAGGAGTGAAAGAGGTGAGATGGTTTGAGGATGGATGGGGAGAATGAGTTATGGTTATGATAAAAGTTATATATTTGCATTTATGGTTTGTGGTCAAAGTTTAACTGTTGCAACCTTGTCCTAATAAATGGCCTTTTACGCTTCAAATAACAGCGTGGAGTGTAGTTACTGCGCAAATTCTTTCTGCTTTTAAGCCTGTACTGTTAACCCCCTCCCCCCCCACTTTTCTACGTGTTCCTCGGGCTCTACCCAATTGCTTGTCTGTGCATCTTTTCTCTTTGCAAATTTTACTTTGCAAATGTTTCCTCTTCATCCCCAAATGTATGAGTTAAAACTTGTGCTGCTTCTTGTTTATTGACTTCTTTGCCTTTATTTTACAGCGTGCTATTACCACCGAGTGAGTTGTTGTGAAATAATTACAATAAAAATAAATATCTAGATAGGTTTATCCAGCTGCAACAATATATTGCTGCAGATAGTTCATATTACGATTTTGTTCTACTTCTGAATTGTGGTGAAGTATTTTCCTCTTTATATTCTTGGAATGGTTTTAAGTGTGGTGGGTCCTGCTAGGTCTCGGACCTGGCAGAAATTAAAAACATACTTTGAAACGGGTCCCTGTCGGACCTTACATTCATGCCTTTAACTTTACAGGCAAAAAAATAATGATGCATTTCTCAACAATGACAAACATCATTAAGGTAATCCATGTCAGTGGAAAAGTCCTTATTTACATTAAGCATGTCTTACGTCCTTGTACATTTCCTAAGAGCATTTGCTTTTTCCAGATGTTGCGTTTCTGGATGTTTTCCATGCAATATATGAGTCAGGTATACTGTGAACTGGTGGTTTGTGTGAGTTTCGATGTGGGTGGGGGCGCAACCAGACCTGAACTTTAGGGGGCCTAACAGGTCAACCAACCGGGTCCAAGTTTTATTTCTTTAACCCATTTCTTCCATCCACTAGGTCTAATGACAGATGAAAGAAAATCGGTGTTATGGATGAGGGCAAAATAACGTGTAATAACCACAGATAAAGATAGTAGAGTCCTTACTGGGACATGCATCATCTGTGGAGCCTGACATTAGGAAGGTAAGCAAAAGAAGACAACATCCTCTTCCTTAATCATTGT